>NCKU01004006.1:0-13357 GCA_003675995.1 Dinothrombium tinctorium | reverse complement strand
TTACTAATTCATATTAGGAAATTTTTAGACGATCCCTGATAGAATTTTTAAAGATTTTCTTTTATGCATAATAGAGAGAAACATGTGCTTAGTTTATAAAAAAATTCTCGACCCCCTATCAAGTGTCTGAGTGCCTCAAAATAATTTTAGAAAACAACCCCCAAAACCAAAAAATCAAAAATTTTAAATATTAGTTTTTTGCAAAATTAAATAAAAAAGTGTGTTTGTAGGTCAGACTAAACCTAGGTTATGTTTGGTTAGGTTAGGTTAGGTTAAGTTAGGTTAGGTTAGGTTAGGTTAGGTAAGTTTAGGTTAGTTTAGGTTAGGTTAGGTTAGGTTAGGTTAGGTTAGATTAGGTTAGGTTAGGTTAGGTTACGTTAGGTTAGGTGAGGTTAGGTTAGGTTATATTAGGTTAGGTTAGGTTAGGTTAGGTTATGTTAGTTTGGGTTAGGGTAGGTAGGGTTAGGATGGACGATTTTGATGAAAATTATTAATTGAATAGAAAATAAATAAAAAATTGTTATTGTATGAAATTGCAGAGTTGAAGTAATGATAAAAAGGCAGTGTTTGGGGGGAGTGTTGGGTGTGCTTGTTATTAAAGTGAATATTTTCTCTCTCTTTTTGCGTTTCTCGTTTCGCTGCGCAATCATAGGTTTCATTGTACTCTCGCTGCTGCGAGCAAATTTATTAGCTTCTGCGGCAGTGTGCGCTTCTTCTTCAAGCATTATACAGCTGTACCGAAAAGTAAGAAAAGCACTTGAAACATGTGTTACGCTATTAAGTGTAATTTAGAAATTGACTACATTTTATTTCGCCATTGCGAAAGTTAATTTCAAAAACTGCTTTCATATACGTGATCGAAGCTGGGCTAAATTGTCGTAGTCGTCCTCTCTGCCTCCGCTCGCTGCCACCACTCGTAGCTGCACGGCGCGTTTTTATTTGCATTTTTACGTTTACGAGCTTCGCCCGTTTTACGCAGTGGTCACCAACATTAAAATGTATACAATAAAAGCAATTGATGAGGTTTTTGCACCTAATAACTCTGTAATTGGATTCAAATTAAAATCTTAGCGGTGAATGAAACAATTTCACTGCTAGTGAACTTGAAATATACGTAATTTCATGCAAAAATTAAAAGCGGCTGCATAAGTTTTTGCGAGCATCGAGGCTCTTAATCGACTTCTCAAATAGACGAGATGAAATGGAAAACGAGAAGTGAAAGTACTAATAAATCGAGCAATTCATTAATTGCGAGTAGACAATTTAAATATTTGAAGCCTAAACACCATGCTGTGCTGCACACTGTTTTGCATAATACATTTAATTTCGCTCCTCTTCCTTTCTTAAGAAGAATTCATTTCTTATTATAACAACTGCGAACCAAGATTCATAAACAATAAAAATCAGTGCATCTGTTCGCCCGAAGCTGACATGAAAAAGGGAGACGACGCTCGACAAATTAGGAACCATCATTTCTGCTTTTTTCTTTTTACAAATGTACAAATGATTGCTAATTGCAGACTGCCTTAAACGACGTTTTGCATTGCTTTCGCTTTTTGCTCACCGTACTCTTGTTACAAGAGCATTTTAACCATGTATTAAAGTTAGATAATTCACGCGACGCTTATTTCCTGTGCGGGTACGTGTGATTGCTAGCGTACGTGCTCTAAGAATGGCAAGAGTGAGCGGCGCGACCTCCGCTCGCAATTCTCCGCTTGCGAGTGGCTTTGAGTTCGCAAAGCAAAAGTTTTAAAACGAAGAAAAACATGGAAAATTAATTTCATACTTTGTTTGATTCATTAATTATTTCGAAAGAGGAAGCAAGTTTTGCGATTTTCATACGGCTTCTTTAAATAGTAAAGCTTAATTGCACACCACGCTATACGGGGCGGCATTAATTGCCCTTTTCGCCCCTCTGCGATGTGCGCTTCAAAGTGTTCGCCAACTTGTCATGTATTGATTTTCGTGAAAAATTAAACGTACGCTCATTTCGATCCTTAGAAGCCGAAACGCTTCTTTTCCTCTTGCGTCAAGCAAAGAAAATGTCTAATCGTGCCGTTCGCTCGGCGAACACTGAATTTCGATGGTTGCGCAGCGAAAAAACTCGCCGCTCGTTAGAGACTAACACGGTGATATGAAGCTCTAAACAAACATTTAATTACCATTTTTACTCTAAACAAAATGTTGGCGATCAGCGTACGCTTTGCTAGCTAATCAGTTAACGGTGAATTTTTGAGCTTATTTCATTTTTATTTATTTATGTTTTTCGCTGCAATTATTTTTCATGTTTTGTTTCGCGAGAGATGAGTGAAATTGAAATTTACGAGTGCGAATTGAATTGAAAAGAAATTTAAAGCTGATCATTATTCAAGCGAGCGAGCAACGATTTGTTCGTTGTCAAGAAGAAAGAAGCGAGAAGGGAAAATATTTGAAAAATAGCGAAAAATTGCGATACATATAATGATGGAGTATGTAATAATATAGCGAACTCATTGCATAATATATTGCAGGGGAGAAATTGGAAACTGTTTGTCTTTATTTGCCCTACTCAAACACTTCGTGCGTACGCTCGCTGCTCGAGCTCAGCGTCTAGCATTCGCTGGTTGTTAAAGAGCCAATTGTGTGATGCAATTGCTCTACAATTAGATTGACAGCAGAAAAGTGCAGCTTCATATTTAACAAACTGATGCCGCTCAACGCTTGAACGCATCGTTTACAAATATTCTAAAAGGCAAATAATTTATGTTAATTTTTGTTCAGAGAAGAGAAAAGTTGCGCGCCAAAACTTATAATTACACGCGAATATTCTTTTAAGAAGACAGGTCAAAGTAGACTCTGCTACCCATCTTCTCCTCTCCTCGCTCACTTTTCCCTCTCTCCCTCTCTCTCAACTCAATGCTTTCTTCCAAAAGCGTAATTGGTTTAGCAATGTTGCTACGCTCGCTAAATTATTTAATTGTTGTCTAACATAATATTTCTTCTGTCGTTAACATTGTTTCCATCCACTTCGCATTGAAACTAATTATGCACTAATTTCGCTGTTTGAGGTGTATATTATGCCTTTAAAAAAGCTGGTGCACGGACATAGCTTCTCACTCCTTTTGACATACCTTCGCGTATTGCTTTTCTTTCGTAGAAACAATTTTCACGCGCATTTTAAGAAAAATCGGCAGATATTTTCATTGCGTTTTTACTCGCTCACAATTGTATTTTGCGAATACTTTTCTCCTTTATCTAATTTCGAGAAATTTATTTGAGACTTAGAAACGAAACAAACATTTGAATTGAAAAGCTAAACTTTTGAGAGACGAGGTGGGGCGAAAAAAGTTGCTCTACACCTCGATTAAATACAGACTGATTTATGAATGCGTTTCAATTGAAATGATTTACCGGTGAAGAAAAAAAAACTGATTGAAGATACATTTTGTAATTTATTTATAGATAGTTGTTTAATTTTTTGCGGCCAAGCTAAAAAATTGGCGCTTTTTTTTGCGCAAACAAAAAAGTGTTTCTCTTCAAAATGACAAATGCGTTTCGCTTAGTATCTGGCTCTTAGAAGCGGCAACAATCGCGATGCCCTTCTCTTCGAGCCGCACTTTATCACATTCTTAATTGTCAGCTTTAACTGCTCAGCTGTTTACACCGTACCTATTTAGCGCAGGCCGCACTTAAGCGACAAGAAGCGATTTATTTATGAACAAATATTACACCTGTCAAAATGCACCGAAGTAATTAATTTTCGAGCACATCGTATGAAATGCGTACACATTATTGAGACGTGAACACTTCATTTCGCAATTTTCTGAAGTGTCAGCTTTTACCGCTCATCGAACTTTCTTGCGCGCCCAACTTCCACTTCTTTGATTATCATTTTAATTCGTTTTCAATTCAAACTTTTTCAGCTAATCTTCGTGTGCGATCATTTTTATTTTTAGCGTTCATTTATATCGTGAAGAATGAAAATTTTTGCATAACTCAATTTAACGCTAAACACTTGATTCTAAGTAATTTGATGCGAATAAATTACGGATAAAAGCAACAATAACACTTTTCTTCGAGGGTAGAGAGTAAGAAATACACGCGGGAAGAAGTTACGCGTGAATAAGTAACCGTGAGATTTTCCGCGCGTCACGCATCCGTTATACACGTTGCTCGATGTTGACTTTGAGCGCTAAAGGCAATCCGATTCTCGTTGCTATTGAAGAACAATTTCACTTCTCCCAAAATTCGATCTGCATACTTAATATGCATAACTGCTTTTGTGATGAGCAAAACCCATTTTTATTTTAAATTTAGTAAAACTTTCGCGTTGCAATACCTCTTCTAGCGAGTTAGTGTTTTACTTAGCTTCTTCGCTATCTGTTCGCATTTTATGTTTGAATACAACAGCTCATGTTAACTCTCAAATTGCCATAAATTGCTGATGCATTTTAAGCATCGTGTGAGTTGCATTAAAATTCAACGCGAACGAAAGCACACTTTATGCGATAATATTAGTGAACTCGTGTTCGCGTTTATTTAAAAGGCACAAGTGAATGCAAAAAATAGAACTTAATATGCATTTAAAACGAAATTAAAACGAAACATATTAATCAAAAAACAGGCTTGAGTGAAAAAGTTTGAATATGGCTCACTTATCTCGATTCCTCAAATTTGATATTAATTAAACTTGACTTTGAGACAAAATAAAATTTTATTTTTCACGGCCTACATTTTTACTTAAATCAACATATAATAAGCGTTTTTTTTACCTTCCTGCTCTTTCAAATTGATGGCGTGCTTAAAATGTGAATAAAAATATGAAAAACGCTCTCCCATTTTTCTTTCTTGTGTTTCATTTCTTTACTTACGTTTTTCTCTATTTTTTTCTCTTTCCACAATTAGCGTTATTTGTACGCTAATTCTAATATTATATAAATGACGAATTTCACTTCTGAACACCGAAAGCGAACCATTTTTCATTTTTGTTCTCACAAGAATTGATCGTTTAGAAAAGTTTGATGATGTAAATTTTCATTTGCCGACACCTTTTCCGGCAATTAAATTACTTAATCAATTGATTACATTTTTAAACGCAACTCGCAATTTTTCTTACCTCCATTTATCTCTTATTGTGAAGCGAGCGCAAAAATTAATTTTTAATGAGTTTTTCAAACGCTTTAAAAAATTTTATTCGAGTGAAAGTGAAAAATTTGCTTTTAAAGTTATTTTGACTTCTGAAAAGCAAAAGTAAAACACATAAAAATACTTCAAATATTTTAAATCAAACGCGACTTTGAAATCAAAAATGAAGAAAAAAATTGCGAAATTAACTAGATAAATGTGCTGAAAGGGTTGTTAGCATCGCAGGTTTTCTGCTTTTCGAAGAAAAATAAGAATTTTAAGCATCAGAATTTTGGCAAAGCTTGCGACTCGTTGAACGTAATTTAAATTCTTTTCCGATTGACGAGATAAGTTTTTAATTGCTTTTTACCGTTCGTTAGGTTGTGTGAAGTTTTAGACAAATTTTTTTCAATACAAAAACAGGAAAAAGCTTCTCTAGAATTCGTGCAACAGAAAAAACATAAAAAATGAAGACATTCGTAGAAACATGAACGAAACTCTTAAGGTGTTAGAAAAAAGATCACGTTGACAAAAGTTAACGACGTATTTCATTCAAAATTTGTAGAGAAATTACCGACAACGTAATTTGGAAAATTTTTTTCGTAGAGAAAAAGAATTTAAAGCAAATAAAAACAAAGTTTTATTGCCACCGAAAAAAGTTTGTCAGAATGAGGAAGGTTTGGGAAAAAAAAATTTAAATTTTTTCGCAAAGCCGAGTGTACAATCGAAAAAAAAACTTTGAATATATAGTTGGAATATTTGATAATTTGTTCTCATCATTTTTTGTTCTCTTCCTCCACTACACGTTGTTAAGTTTTTCCGTTTTGTTTTTGTGTATTCAAACGTTACACAAAACTGTGCGCAAAAATTCGGCGTGTACAATGCCTCCCTTTCGGCTGAAGAAAAAAAAAACGGATAAGCAGTGATTGCGAGGTTAGAGTAGAAATACATTCGGTTTTTACTGTCAAAACAAAAAGGTAAAAATTTTGAAGAGCTGCATTTTGTTCGCCATAAGTGAGAGCGTTTTTTCGCTAAGTGAAAAGAATAGGAATTCGCTTGAATGTAAGCTAAAGAAGAAGAAAGAGTAGAGAGCGAAAATGCACACAACTCACTCGCTGATTAAACAATGCTTTTATCGTATGTAAACTATAAATTCATTGTCAAAATCAAATTCTTGTATCTGACAGTGAAATGATCCTAAATTATACGTTTTGTGTCTTAAACGAGATGCTTTAAAAGCGCGTTACAAATTTGTTTATTATTTTTTGTTACCCTTAAAAGTTTTCGTAAGACAAGGCGCAACTATTCTCACTCCTTAGCTGCTTTTTTTCGAGATTTTATCGTCACTGCATTCTCTCCGCTTGCGTTTAACCGTAATCATCTTAAATTTGAATCAAATCATCTCACAAATTGCTCTCGATTTAAATTACATAAATCATTCACGGACCAACTTTACAATTAGCGAATTTGCTGATTAATTTTTTCTTTCGCTTCGAAAGATTTACGCAAACTTAATTTTTCTTTTCTTTTCTTTTGCTTGCTTTCCTCTCCAACCATTGGAATAACGACATCAGATGCTAAAGATAAGTCTCAGGCAATAAACTGAGATAAACTGCGACAATTTATGTCTTTTTCATTTGACAGTATTTTTCTGCGAAAAAGTAAATTGAAATCAAACACGAGAGCGACAAGTGGATGGCTGAAAGAGCAAAAGGAGCAGCGAGAGAGCTTAGGGAGAGCAGTGAGAAGGTGAAGCGAGAGAGAGAGAGAGAGAGAGAGTGCAATGCATTTTCTATTGGAACTTTTCGAGGGGCATCGACATTTTAGAGGAAAGCATCGCTTTTACTTCTTCGCTGTCTTCAGTGTCTTGTATTCCGCGTCTCTTTCTCTCTTCTTACTCTCTCATTCTCTTGACATTGCATAATCCGTCCTCGTTGTAGTAATCAAATCATTCCGAAATGATTTTTTTTGTGTGTGTGTGTGTGTACGTTCATGTTTGAGGGCTTGCGCTAGTTAAGCGCACATTAAACTCTTTGAAGTCGAGAGACTTGATCAGAAAAGATGAAAAAGAAGAGAAGAGATGCATTTCCCAAACATTGAAACACTGCTTCGAGAAATAATCAATTTGTAAAGAGTAAAAGTGAATCTTAATTTTAATTACATAAGAAACAAGAAATAAAGAAGAAAAAATAAGCAAAAACGAAAACATTAAATTGTGGTGATTGATACTTAATAATCTTCTCTGCGTGCACATATGTAGTGCGTTCACGCGATTCAACTGCGTTCGTTCGTTGTCTGCGGCTTTAATTTATCTCTTCGTTGTGCGTTTTCAATTTGAACTTCTCTTCTTTTACTTTCTATACTTTTACATTATTATTTTTGCATAATTTTTACCACTTTCATCACGAACGCACAAATTCTTGCGCTCACTCTTCTCTTATTTCAAATGTAATGTAATCTCCCTGTAATCTTCCTCTGTTTGATTTGAGAAATTCAAAGCAATATTCAAATATCGCTTTTCTTTATCATTTTTTTTCTCTCTTTCGCGGCAACAATAAAAGCAGTGAAATAATCAAAATTCTCAAGCGAAAAAAGTTTTAAAACTTTTTTTGCCGAAACAAACTTGAGTGCATTGAGTTATTCAAATTGAGTATTCGCAAGCAAAAACCGATGCTGGTAAATAGATTGTTGCTATTATTATTATTATCATTGCGGCAAAAATAGTAGCCGTCGAACTCATTTGTTTAAAAAATTTTCACTTCGACCATCGATTGCTTTTGTCCGTTCTCTTTTCACCTGCCCAGAAAGAGGTTTGTTGACCTTCTTTCTGCTCGCTAATTGTAAATTTATCATTAATTTTGCGGTAATCACTGTAAAAACAAACAGAAATTTTTTATTGTGTTTGGAAAACAAAAAAGCTCATTTCGTGTTTCGAAGCGTAACTTTTACGAGAAAAAATTGTTTAGTTGTGTTTTTGATTTTGAAAATGATAAAAATGCGTTAAGCTTATCGAATTTATGAACACAAGTGTTTAAGGATGTTGCATTTATAGCCTAAATTCGTACCGTTAAACAAATACAATCACGAAAAAATTAACAAGCATTATAATTGTGGAGGACACATTTAGGTCGTCGCAATATTAAGCTTATTATTGTTATTAAGCTTTTCAAAGTGATAAAATCATTTCACTCTTTGTTCTCCACCGTTTTTAGCAATTGTAACAAATCGCCGCATTTAACGCGAAAATTTTCTCATTTATTTCATCGTTTACCAAAAATAGCGCTTATCTCTAACAAAAGCGATTAATAACAATTACAGAAACAAGCAGCCAGAACCAATTCGATATTTTCTAAATAAAATTAGAACTAGAATTTTGTTTAGCTAAAAAGGATGAGAAATGAGAAATGAGAGTGTGAGAAGTAAAGAAGAGATGAGCGCGCTGCTCTGAAAAATTCTTTTTGATTTAGCTTTCGATTATCCTTTTGCTTTTTAAACAAGTTTAAAAATTAGAGAAAAGCGATTTAATATACAGCGTCGACTTAATCAAAAAGATGATTTTCATTCATTCATTCATTCATTCATTCATTTCTGATTTTAAAATGCGATAAATGAAGCTAAAAACTTTTTTGAAAAACTTTTTCGGTTTGCGAAAAACATTTCACTGCTTGACATCAATTGCTTAAATCGATTTTGCTCTACGCTCGTCTTCTCTTTTACTACCTTCAAACTGTCTGAGTGAATGTTGTGCGCTTCGAATGCAACTTTCAAAAAGAAATATGATTTAATTAAAAATATTCTCACACAGAATTTTTTTACGTAAGTTTTTCGCTCTCAGTTACCTCAATTAAAAAGTATGATAATGAATAGAGTAAAATTGAATTCATAATTTTTCGCCGAAATTGCTCAATAAATGAGCGCTTATTTACAATCTCACGTTTTTAATAAAAAGCTATTTATTTACTTTTTATACCAAAGCAAACAGTTGACAAAGTGAAATTAAATTTTTTCATTTGAAGAACGAAGCAGCCGAAGCGTGTTCGCGAATAATCGAAATTTACAATTCAAAGTGAAATTAATGTTGGTTCAAAAATTTATAATACCTTAAAGCTGATTATTATTTTTTATTATTTTTCGACGACATTAGCGAAAGATCACGTAGCGCTTCTTGCTTAGTTAGCTTCGGCGCGTAGCGCTTTTTTAGCCGCAAAATTTCAAGTTCAAAGCCTTTTGCTCCGTTTTTTCCGATTTGTTGCGTTTAATTGCTCTTGAATTAAGATAATTGTGACTGTTTTAGAAAACAAAATGAATTTTCGAATGCAGAAAAGAGATTGCAAAACGCAAATCACGAGAGGCGAGGTGTTTAAACGAATGCTTTGAACACTCGCAGAATTCAAAAGCAAAACGCGGATTTCGCTAGCTGGCTTATTATTAAAGTTCTTGCATAATTTTAATTTTTCTTATGCTTTCATCGCACAAACATTCGTTTTTTATTCGATTTTTCGCAATTACCTGTGCAAATATTTTTTTCTATATCCGTTCATTTGGCTTTTTTTAATTCACCAAACAAGAAAATAAATAATTTTGCGCAAACAAAAATAAATATAAAATCGAGATAAGTTTGGAAAAAAGATTTTTCGCTTAAATACCAAAAAATGGTAAATTATTTAAAAGGTTAACAATAATCGACTCGAAAGCAATCGAAGCGCAAACTTGAGTAATGCATCATTTTTCACTATCAACTTTTTTTGTTTCGCAATAAATTATTAATAATTTTTTTCTTGCCCTCGTCTCTCGCTCTCCAATTTGCTTCGTTCTTAAAATAAGAGAAAACAAAGTGCAAAATTGTGTACAAAGAGTACCGAAAGAAAAACAATTATGATTTAAAAAATGAAAAAATTTATTGAGAAAAGCGTTCAAATAAGTTTTGCTATCGTGTAAAACGAAGCGAAAAAATATTTTTTCTTTTACTAAACTTAATTACTCGTCTCTGTGCTCGCAGCATTTTCTTCGCATTTGAATTTTTAATTGAGCGCAAACGAACGATCAGGAGGAATACAGGCGATCGACGAGTAAAAAAGAAAAATTTTGAGTATTTTGAATTAGTAATAAGTGAGAAAACCAAAATGCATACGCCATAAACTTTTTCTTTATGCAAAATATGCGCAATTTTATCATGACACTTCAATCGATTCACTTGTTTCAAGTTTCAATTTATACACGATCATTGCGGTAATAAATCAATTTTATTGCTCGTTTTTTTTGTCATAACATCGATGTTTAAAACACAAAATATTCGATTTTGCTTTTGCAGCTATCTCGCTTCTCGCTTCAAAATCCTTTTTCTCGTAAATTGTCCGTTTCTTTAACGCACTTCAAATTCAATGCGGTCTTTTTAATTATAAAAATGTAATTAAAGCTGCCACAAAATCGGCATATCAAGAAATTGTTTTTCTACCAGCTCTTTTTTCTCGCTCTTTCTTCTTTAATTCAATTTTAAATAACAAAACAGGGCCAAAAGATGCTGTTAAAAACGAATTAAAGCTTTTTGTTACCGAAAATCATGTTTTGAAAGCAACTGCTATTATATGAAGCGAGTGCAGCAAACAACAATATGTAATACATATACTACACATGTAATTAAACAGTACAATATTTTTGTTCTTGTTTGAAGCACACCTCTTCTCTTTCTTCTTCTGCTCTCCACTCGTCTCCTTTACAATCGTAAAATTTTTATGGCCTCGAGTAATGAGCCGAAAACTGGCCGTAATATTATGCTTTGCTTGTTGCTTAACGGTTCGCCGCTGTGCTTCATTTTTCTTCTCAAACTTTTTGTTTTCTCTGCTTTTCACTAAAAATTTCGCTTCTTTTTTTGCGACATTTTTCACAAATTTTACTTCAATTTTTCAAAAACGAAAAATAAAATTAACGAAAAGCTAATGCAAATAGTAATTTCTGGCTCGTTCGCTTTGCAATTCACTCCTCTCTTATTTTCTTTCATTCATTGCTTTTAGCGAATCAATGAAATTATTATCGAATTCATTAAAAATGCTCAGCGCGTAAAAACTAAAACGCTACTTTAGCGAAGAAAATTTTTTGTCATTATCCTTTCACAGATCGAATAGGAAATAACATTAATACACGGATTTGATTGTGAAGTATGCGATTTGTATAATAATTTTTTAAAAATGCGGTAAAATTATAATAATCTGGCAATTAAGGAAGGAAACATTTTTCGCTCGTTGATCGCTGCTTTGTTTTTCTCTTTCTTTTGTTTTTGCGCGGATCCACTTAAAAAGTTCAATTTAACACTTAATTTCGCTAAAAAGGTAAACGCAGCGAAAATTTGATTTAATTACAAATGAATGCCTGCGTACAAATGAAGGCGCGTGCTGCAATTGTTTCACCGTACCAATGGCATATTCCAATGCTTGCATATTAAAGCGTATGCACCAGTATAAGCTCACAGTGAAGTCATATTCCTCACGCCTTCTCATATCGCATAATTGATGGATTTTTTTCGGGCCCATCAAAAGAGCCGGCCGTTCAATTAAAAGCGGTGAAAAGTAATCAACAAGTTTAAGTGGCCGCAATAAGTAGAAAGAGTAACCTGATGGGCGCATGCTGAAAACTGATATATAATTGTATTTGCATTTTAATTTAAATGTGTATTTATTTCACTTATTTTCTAGATGCAAATCAAATGCAACACGAATTCATTTTGAATGCGTTTTCTGTGCAAACAAAAAATTCAGAGAGAAAAATATTTGTGCAAAATAAAAAGATGCGAAGAGGAGAGATGAACCGAATTTAAGGTTCAGAGGGCTAACAAAGTGAAGCAATTATACGCTACAATTTTAGGGTTGAATGGATGCAACGATTGTAAATCAATGAGACGAGATAATTTTATATTTTCAATTAAAATTTGCGATCTAAACGTGTATTTGAAGCCTACGTAAGAAGAAGAAGCGAAAAAGGAACAAAAATTCGCAAGTATTGAACGCGAAAAACAAAACTCGATTTAGTTTCAGGTAAAGCGAAAACTGAATGCCTCGTTTTACGTAAGTCATTGTTTGCTATGCAATCGATTTCTCAAACTCTTACACGTAGACACATTGTTTTTTCCATTCTTTTTTCACATCACAAATAATTGAATTCATGCACCGAAATTGAAGCAAAATCTCGAAACACTCAACCAATCACTTTACATGTGTTTTGCACTGTGAATTTAAATGATACTTTGGCGAATGATAAATGCATCGATTACGTGAAGCAAAGACGAGAAAAAATTGATGAAAATTCACGCTATAATGGAATTTAAATCGATAATCGATATCGATTTGAATTTTGGTCTCTTCATTGCTTCTTTTCACTTATTTTTGCATTTTAAACATTCTTTTCATCTCCCACTTTATCATAGTTCAGTTCAATTATCAGTTTAAATTCAGACATTTCACTTCGACTACTTTTCAAACGTTTCTCCCACTTGATTTCATTTCGAAATAATTTCCATTTGTTTTTTCATCACTAAAGTACAATAACCGTGAATTTACGAATCGCTTCTGACTCAAAGCAAATTCGAATTTACATATTCAACTTCATTCGCTGCGATCATTCATTTCCGCGATCGCTAAAATTGTCCAAATTCAATATAAGCCTGGCGTGTTCGAGAACACGGCATTCAAAATTACATCGATACATGATCGAAGAATTGATTAATAAGCAGCTTTAAAAGTAAGTTTTATTGTGCGAAACAATGCGCTAAAAAAGCGTATCTTGTAAGAACTTTTCATGTTCTGCGTATATAGTCAATGCAATTTAGTAATTTAGTAATTTTAGTAGAGTTTAAATTATTTGCTTTCAAGCATTGTCCGCTCACTTTCTAAAATTTACATGATAAGTTTTTGATTCACCCTTTTTTACTAAACACTTGATAAAAAAGCAGTTGAAAAAAGTATTTTAAATATTCGATGAAGATATATCGTATTCAAAGATTTCAGCACTCAAAAAAACTGTTTTTTGTTGTTGAAATTCTTTTTTACAAAAAATATCCTTATTGTAATGAAACGATTCAATTTTTACGAAATTATCTTTTCAAATGAAAATCATTTCAGAATGAAATTTACTAATTGTAATCCAATTTAAAATATTATCGAGAAAAAGTTGTTCATTATCTACAAAAGAACTTCATTAAATTAGTTCTTTTATAGAGAGATCGATAAAAAATTATTCGAAATACTTTTTATTATTTCTATGA
>NCKU01004005.1:0-13363 GCA_003675995.1 Dinothrombium tinctorium | reverse complement strand
TAAGTTTAGTAAAATCATCAATAGACTCATCTTGGAAAACCATCGATACTAGTTTGGAATGCTTTAAAGTATCAAAAGCCGACTTTAAATCAAGGAATATTATAACAGGGCAAGGAATATTATAACAAATATTTTGGCTAGTTTTTGAGTAGGATGCAATTTTTTACTTTTATTTCATAATTGAGCTAACTAGAAAGCGATTTTTGGATTATATTTAATCCAAATTCGGTTTTTTAACTCCTTGATCAGCTATAATTTGTTTCATACATTTATAATTCAATGCTATAAATTTTACAAATCAAATCTTTGCGTTTCAACAATTTAAATTTTTAATCTACTTTGCTTCGGTTAAATATTAATTTTTATTGCAATTTGCTTATTTTTGGCCACCTTATAGACTTTGCAATTTTTTAAATTCTTTTTTCTTTAAATTTATTTTTTTATGACTTCACTACAAAAGAAGGATGCTGCTGTAATTTTTGATTTCATTTGGTACAATTTTTATGAACTAAAATGATGATTTTTTATTAAATAAAGAATATAAAGAGCAATATAAACCACAAAAAACAAATAAAATGGTTGCTAAATTAATTCTAACTCATTGATGTCTTAAAAATACATCAACACACTTCCTGATGGTTATAAAATTTTATTATGCTATGATTTATTTAGCTCTATTCCATTGCATTACTGGGTTTTATTTTGTTCTTCCATTTACCGAATATGAGAACGGCTCTGCCATTTACTCGTCTTAAATTATATCTCGGTAGACAACAAATATGTGTTTGCAAAGGAAAATCAAATAAATGATAGTCAAAAAACTTTATCGTTTTTTGTTGCCTGAAGAAGAGTCCATTTTCAAATGTGAGAATGCAGGTATGAATATAAAGTGAAGACTTAGCAGATCACGTTGTTTGTCACAGTGCACTTTGCTTTAACTCGAAACTGCGTCTTCCCACAGCACTCACTTAGTGATAGCGATGTTATTATCTGCAGTGATCTCGCATTCAAAAGCAATAAACGAAACACATTTTTTGCTAATTTGCTAAACCTAGTGCTTGTGCAACTTTTAACTTTCATCAATTTATTTGCAATGTGCTCACTTTAATTAGTAAACCAAATGCATATTTCTAACAGTAATTTTTTTGTTTTCAGTTTTGTTAAACTTAAACCTTGTGTATATGTCAATAAATTCGTTTAGCTGAAAATCTGTTGCGCAAATAATCGAACGCGCCACTTTGTGGTGATTTAGATTCATGCGATCAGCACAAAACATATCAAAATTCTTAGTCTTGTTAGATTTGAAAGGGTTTCTTGCTAGAAGAAATTAAGGGAAATAGCAACGATATGAATATAAAAAACAATGAGTATATAAAATCAATTAATGTATCTAAGGTTACATTCAAGCACTGGTAAGAACAATTTGAATGAATTAAATATTCCACCTAATAAATCAAATTGGAACTCGTTCATTCTGATGTTTTAAAAATAAATTTTGATTAATTTTTGATTATAGTTTAGAAGATAAATGTAGAAAATTATTTTTTTTTTAATTTGAGGAGACATGCTTTTTGCTTATGATCTAGTTTCTGACTTTCTTCTTAACCAGCAAGCCTGAGACAAAACGAACCAACAATGGCAATAATACAGTGAGAAACAACTAATATGATTAAATGCAACTGGAGATTAACAACTGGCCTATTTTCGCATGTTAAGTGCATAGTCACTTATGAATGTTCTATAAATTCATTGCACAAAAGTTGTCGCCTTTGTTGAGTAGTTTGTTTCGTTTCACAGAGTATTCAAAAGATTATAGAGAAAATCCAATCATAACTCTGCCCGAAGTGGTAAGCAAACAAGAAGAATTTTGTCCTATGTATTAAAAAAGAACGATGAACAATTTTAGGGCAATATGTCTTTAGAAAAAGCACATGTAAAATTGCGTTTTTAATCCAACATTAAAAAGAAATTTGTATGCTTCAAATCATGGATTGAAATAATTATTCGAGAAACAATAGATCATTTATGAGAAAAGAAAAAGTAAAATCAAGAGATACGGTTTTCGCTTGAATTTTGCAATCATATTTAAAAATCATTCTTTCTCAAAAAACAAAATGTCTAAATTAAATTTAAGATTTGATAAGACTTTGAAGAGATGGTGACGTAGCATAAACTGTCTCCGAGAAAGAAATTTTTTCCTCATCAATTTCCTTAGAAATGATGTAAAAAAGATTCAAATTTTAAATAAATATTAATTTTGTCGGTAGTTTGAAAATTTCCTAAAAATCATCGAAAATGTTTCTAGCAAATGAAATAATTAAAATGTTACGGTTATAAAAGCTTAAAATTTAAACTCGAATGACTTTTAAAAGCTTTATTCGAAAAGTAAAAATGTCAAAATGAGCTTTATCTGAAAAGATATTTTTGTTGAAGGGTTTAAATTTTATTTTTCTTTGCTTCTAGAGAAGAGAAAAATTGAATAAAATTACAAAAAAATTTTTGACAAATTTTCTAAAATGCTCTAATCCTCCATCTGATTTTGCTGTATTTAAGTATATAAGTAGAATGATTATTTATATTTATGATATTTATTTTTTCATCTCAAGATAAAAAGTGTAAGAGAGAAGTTTGAGACGAAAAATCAAAATTTAGAAAATTGCCTCATTTTAAGCATCCTTTTGCATTAAAATATTGTTGAAACAAGAATTCAAAGAAAAATGGAAATGCTTTCTGAGTGATTCTAATTTCGTGTTCTTTGAGGTAATTTTCACTTTTTCCAAAAAATAATTTTACTTTTAAAATGAGAAGGAAGATTAAGACAGCCATAATAACGAATAAATCTTTTTTCGATTTTAAACACAAGGGGAAAGAGAACTCTGCTACGAGAAAGTAAAATCTATTTAAGCTTAAAACTAAAGCTTATTGAAAACCCAATGAACTTTTTAAATCAAATATGCTCTGACTTTTTTGGACAATTCTTCATCTTTTAAATGTATCGGAAAAAAAGAAACTAATCTGGAAAGGCGTAAACAATTGTTAATCTCCAACCATATTAAATATTGCAGTGGCTCATTTTTAGTTTTTGATAATTTAATGCAAGAAATTTTGTTTTTATATGTCATAGCAAACTTTCTTACCAATTATCATCTCATTAACATTATTTATTTGCTTCTGAAAAACGCACAACTGTAAAAGAACTTTCAGTTAAAGCAAACTCGATGAGAGTCTGTTGAGGCGTTCATTAATTACAAGAAAGAAAGATTTTTCTCATTATAAAGTGAATGTAAATGTATAATTTGCATTGAATACAATTTGCAAATTAATTTCTGCAAAGAAGCGTTGAAATGTTAATTATAAAGTGGGAGCTGTTTTGTAAAATTTAAGCTAAAAAGAGTTCACGAAATTTGCTTCAATTTTTTGCGGAAACAAAATGTTGCATTTGATATTGATGCAAAATATCCTTTATAAAAGTGTAAAATAATTTTGCTTTTATAAAGGTATAAACGACTGTTGTTTTTTCTGGTAAATTCACCTTAAAGAAATTCGCAAACAGTTCAAAAAATATTCACAAATATTCACAATTTGCAGTTCACAAATATTTGTTATTTCACTTCAAGCTTTTTTTTGCTACCTTTTATTCATTTTAAATTTGAAATTCATTTTCATGTCAATGAACACTGCTGTATCCTTATTGCATAGACGTATATATCAAAAAATTTTGCCACTTTAAATTCTTAATTTATTTTAAAAATAAAAAATATAAATTTTAAATTTTTTAATGATTCTGTTTTAAAAAACAAAAATATTTGTACTATTGGGCACGGAAAAAAATTTTTCACAGCGAAAAGCAAACTATACAGCAATTCACTAAGCTTAACGCAAAGCTTGCATTATTTTAACTTATTTTGACGATAATATTTTAATGTAACAATAAATTTGTAAGCAAAATAAGAATGGAACTCACATTTTTAGCTATTTTGATAATTTGAGGTCACTTTTTTGACCATTTAGATTTTTTTATTTGATGCTTTTCTCTGTTTGCTACTTTTTAACCATTTTTCTCACAGCTATGACACTAACATTACGCGAATCATATTAACTATTGTCCATTAGTTGCACATTTTTCGATGAATTTAATTTTTGTAATATTTAAACACAGTGGCATTCACTTAAAAAATGATTAAATTTGTGACAATGACAATGGGACCTTGTCGTCACATTAATTCAGGTTCGATGAATGTACAACGGATTTTTAGAATTAGACGAACACTTTATTATTGACAAAACAAGAGTGTAAAATGCGTTTTAACGGGAGAAAATTACACAAAATAGCAAGGATTTAGTTATGCAGTGTCAGAGTCGTTATATGGCTACGGGTATCGGCAGGCGAGACGGCAGAGTAGGATACTGTGTGTTGAGCTCGTTCAGAGCGAAATAGAGAGTACAGTAATATGAACATACGTCAGCGAAAGAGCAAAATATGCATTTTACATGCGGTTTTTATACAGAAGTTATTACTGTCACATCGGCGATAGCCGATATGGTCATTCTTTGCTGCGTTGCAAAGGACGAAAGTGCAAAGATTCATGCTCGTAAATCTTTGTACGATGATTGTCGGTGATATCGCTTGAACTGTGGCGAGCGTGCACGCCACAAATTAAAACACTGTTTTGAACCCACGTTCTTGTGACTTAAAATAAATTAAAATTAGGCATGTAACATGTGACTTTTCATGATTTGCAGTAAAGCATGCTTTTTTCTTTAAGAAACTTTTTTCTGTCCACACAGTACAGTCTCAATTTCTAGATAAAGTAATTTGATTAATTTTCCTTTATCAGCGATCAAAAGTTAGTCTAATAATTAAATAAAATATTTTAAAATAAGCGAAAATACTAATATTGAAGCACTCGAACATTACGAATAGATGGAAAACTTGGATAAAAGATTTGCAATATAATGCGATTTAATGCTTGAAGAGAGCTTAAATTACTATAAGTAAATTAAAATCCAATTTTATTCTTCTAAATGAATGTTGTTAATCATTTAAACACTATAATTAATCTTTATGATCTTATTAATATTTACGACCATGTTAAAATAGGTACTAAAACTTGTCGCTAGTATCTTATTTTTAGATGAATTTTTTAAGATTCGAAAGTTAATCATTTTTGGATATCGTTTCAATTCCACCTTAGAGCTTTAGGGAATAACTTGAAAAGTTTCAAAGTAGGTCGGAAAAAATTCGAAAATTGACATGTCAAAAATCGATCGGCAGGAATTGTGTAGAGAATAAAGTTTGTTTGATTATAAAAGTTTTTCGTTGTGCTCGAAGCAGCTTTTTGATATCATTTTACATAGAGTTCGGGATCAATCTGAATTTTATTAAAGCAAAGTAAAAAATAAAAATTAGAGTTTTACCTTTCTTCTGAACGACTCATTCTATGATGCAAATCGATGTTAATAACATCTTGCAGAACACCCAGGCTTGATCGATTCGCACTTTGGCCCGACTGCTGCGAATTTGAAGTGATCTCTGTCGTTTGCTGTTGTAACATGTCGCTAAAAAAGCTTCTTTTCGCAGCAAAATTGAATTTGTGCTTTGTTCGAAAGAAGATTTTCAAACTTTTTCAAAAGTTGATTGCTTTGTTGAAAAGTGAAAACAATTTTTGCGAGCCAAAAACCTTAGTTCGGCGAAATAAAATTCACTCAGCGTTCACAAAGTCTCTCAGCGAACTTATTTCCTTTTGAAAGGAGCAAAAATCGATAAGGCGACTTTTGGAGGCAAATTTTGCTCATGCTCTCTTGATCTGCTCTATTTCACTTTGATGAACACTACAAAAAAAAGAGTTTTCCATGCTTATTTCAAGAAAGATTTTATTTTCTCAATAATTACTTTAAATATCATTTATTCAATTCTTCATCTCACTGACTTTTCAAAAATATTTTTCAATGTTATAAATGTATTCAACTCCTGTCAAAAACTGATGTAAATACCAACTTATTAAACTTTAATCTCAAAACATCTTTTATATTTTTTCGATCGCAAAAAAGCTTTCGATCGCATTTATGGTTCTGGTTTTTCCATCAATCTGTCCATGAGATCTCATATAAGTCCATTACATTGTTTAGATGAAGAACTCCTGAAAACTGAGTGGAACCCGGATAAGAAAATAATAAAATGTAATTTGAGCTATTCTTAAAATTGTAAAGTTCTTAGTAAGTTATGAGTAAGTTATAAATAAGAATTTTTTTGTTAAATCTAATATGATTTTTATTCAAAAAGATTTTGTTGGAAATAACAAAAATAAGATAAAATCTGTTGGTGATCGCTAATACGTTACATTTTTCAATAAAAATCGATAATTGTTAATAAATATGTTAATTTAAAAAAATGAAAAATTTCTAAACAAGTATATGAGAAATTTTTAATTTTTCTTACAAGGAAGGGTTTTCGACTGCCCGACCTAACTAATGATCAAATAAACTTTTTTAAGTGTAATCGAAGACGAGAAAAACGATGACTGACTTCATTTCACATGCGGATATTCCTTCATGGTCAAAAATCGAATTTTATGTCATCGAGCTAAATTTTTGAAAATTTCTTTTTAGCGCAAGGCAAAGATTATTCACAAAATATTCGGCTGGAGCTGTACTTTACCTTTAATATAAAAAATTGCAAATTTTAAATTAAAAATCGAGCTTTATTTATTTTTAAAATAATTTTTCTGGTAATGGGTAAGTGAATGAGATTAAATTATCAAAATTTATAGAAAAAAAAGAGAAAATTTTTAATTATTCTTTCAAAAATAGGCTCAAAAAATGAATAATTTTTAACGTGAAAATAATTTCTATTGTGAACATCAAATGTAAATATTAGTCAAACTATGAATTAAATAATAAGTATTTATGTTAGAGGCGGTAAATCTTTTTTATTAGATGAGATAATAAAAGATTAATCCTTTTCAAATTTTCTTTCAAAAACCGTATATTTAGAACTCTCGTGATTAATTTTGAAAAATACAAGAGCGTGATGATTTTGTTTGAACCGTAAGGCAAAATTTTCATTATTAATTATATTATTAATTTCTCGTGTTCAAAAGAGTTTACGTTAGATTCACAATAAAAAAGAATGTGTTTAAGGCTCTTTGTTTTAGTATGAAAAAACATGGTGGAGCAATCGTGTGCAATGATTGTTACTGTGATACATTATTATTATTATTGATATAAGAAGCATAATCGCATTAATGAAAAGCGAGCAGTGATTACAGAAACATTTCATTCTTTCGCTGCAACAATTTTCTTAATGCGTTTTAAACCAGAGTTGGAGAGATACAAAGATTTTAATTAATCATTGTATAATACATCTATTCTGTGTTTGTGTTTATTTTTTATTTTATCAATCAATCAATGTATTAGCTATGAGCTAATACAAAAAAAAATACAATTTGAACTTTAGTGATCAGAAACTTTAGCTTTAAAAGAGCTTTAGTTTCAAATTGCATTCTTACAATCATTAGATAAACTATTATAAAATTTTAAAACTTTTTCAAAAATTCAATTTGAAAATTGTCATTATTACGTGAATTGTAGAGGTCTATTTTAAGCTGAGTAGTAAAATAATTCGATTCAAGTCCATTTTCAATCTTTTGTATAAAATTTAATGTTTTGAAAATAAATCTTTGTTCTGTATTAAGCCATTACAATTTTTCGAGCATTGCATTGATCGAAGTATATTTAAATAAGCTCAAGAATTGCAGGTTATTACTTTCAACAATTTCAGCGCTAATTCTTCGGTACTTGAAGAGTTTATTCACATCAAACTTGATATTTGAATTCATATTTAATTACAATAGACATAAAAATCCAGCTTTTTGAGATGCCATCATTATTTTAATCCCCAACTTGATGTCACACAATCTTGATGTCAGGCTCTCTTTATCGTCTTCTGTAAGTTTTTCTTTAAATTGTATAGCAAGCAATTTTTGAACATTCGAGTGTATAAACCTACAATTTTGGAAATAATAACAATTTTATCTCAAAATCTGCATCAATTTTTATTGCTTAGTTCGGTAATATTTATCTTAAACAAAGCAGTATTCAACTTGTCATTAGGAGTTTAATGTTTGTTCTACATATAAATATGATCTTTAAATATCGATGCAACACTAATTCTTATTTTTAAAAAATTTATAAAGAAACTTTATTATTTCTGATTGTATATTTCTAAATTGAGAATCCCAATTACGAACTCAAAGAAACAAATGAAATCGCCTTTTGAGTTTTCTTTGAATAGTTAGTCGGTCTTTATCTTAAAGTTTTGTTTTTTGCTTGCTCACTAAGTGGCAAAATAACTTACAAAGGAAGGTTGTTAGGTGCAACTCATCAAAATTGATGAAGATTGATGAAAATTGATTTACTTTATAAATATTTATCAAAAAACTAAACAGGGGAGCGATAGTTTTTTCCATGATCATCTACAATCGCGATAAAAACCGTGTTGAAATTTCAAAGATAAGAATAAATATTAAAATAAAATAATCACGCGAAGCTCTGTGGCTCAAAGGTAACATCTGTAATTTCATTATAAAGGTATTGAGTTCGAATCCTAATTATTTATATTAAATTTTGCTTTATTTAATAAAAAATGAATTCAAATATAAAGTAAATTATTCTTTATTTGTATGATTTTTGTGAAATATTCGAAAATACAAACCAATTATGAAAAATTTTTAGAACATTTTCTTTTATGATTTTTGCTCTTTGTTTTGTGAAAAATAAAATTTATTCTACACCTTAAAATTTTCACAAAACAATTGTTTAAAACAAAACAAAGAGTAAAAATCATAAAAGAAAATGTTCCGACAATTTTTCATTTTAATGCTCGAAGAAAGATGAACAATAACCAAGCATTTGTGCAATGCTTTTAAACAGCGAAACCATTAATCTACATAACCGTCTAATCTAGTAACCGTTAAATGCTTTTTTAATTTTATTTTTTCACTCTTTCATCTACAGTAATAAATCAAACAGGGATGAACATTGTTATTATCTAAATAATGAAAATGCTTCCTATTGTTTAACTCTAAAATTTTGACATTTTGAGTTCCTCGATGATCTTTATTTTTTATCTGAATAAAGAAAAGAATCAAATTCAAATTTAATTAGAATTGTTGCTTTTACAAGTCAAAATAAAGCTGCGTACTTCTTTAATATGAATTAACAACAAAAAAATCACAACAAACAATTCAACGAATTTCCAAATGATCAAATCTTTGAAACATTCGATAAATCTTAATGGTTGAATCCTCTTCCTTTCATTTGCTTCATGCTTTTTTGAAACTGCCATCATTTGTGCATTTGTTGATCAATTAGCTAAATAAATTAATTGAGAATGTGAAGTATTAAAGATAAACGCTTTCTCTAAGCATACGGAATCTAAGTTTAGTACGAAAGTAAATATTTTTTCTTAGTAATTTTGTTTTCCTACTTTCTTTCAATTAATCAAAAATAAAAAAAATTAAAAGCAAACAGTTTTTCTAATTAAAATCAAATTTAATTTTTTTTAATTATTAAAAGAAAGCAAAAAATGAATAGATTTATTTAGAAAGGGTTTATCCGACAATTTAAATATTTTATGTCGTACATTCCATTTCTTAATAAACATGTTCAATTTATCTATTCAAGCTTTTAGTGTAAAGGGTGCACAGAAAGTTTGATGTAGAGTTTTTAAGTTTATTTCTATCTAATTTTCTATTAGATATTTTTTTTGTGAATTGGTCAAAATAAACATAATTTTTATTTATCAACTAAATAATTCAGCAAGCTTCAAAATAATTAAAATTCATCAAAAAAGTTTTCAAAATGACAAATTCCGATTGAAATTGCAGGACTTGTTTGCCAGTACATCAAAAACAAAAATTTTCGCTAAAAACTTAATTTTAAAGTTCGCACGTGAATATAACTTCACCCGAACGTTATGTGCACAAAAGCACTGTAGATCCTTTTATGCCATATTTTGTATCTTGGTTATGGCAAACTTTTGAAAGAAAAGCTCTTGAACCATTCGAATGGGCTCCTTATAAGCAATCGAAACTTCATGTTCACTCTGAACAATGAACTTATTTATTGAGGATGTTCAGTTTGTTTACTTTATCTATAATTCCTGATTCGTAAGGCGATTAAACTCAGGTAGTTATTATAAAAACCTGATTTCATTTCTCTTCAAAAATTTTTTAAGAAAAAACTTTTGTCAAAAAAAACTTAAATAACTTTACTTTTAGAAAAATTGTAAAATTACTTTTATTTCCAAGTTAGAAATTTTGAATTGAACTTCAAATTTTCAACTTTTATGCGCTCTTGCCTGTATATTTAGCTATATTTAATACTGATTTGCTAAAAAATGAAAGCTTCTTTGATATGTAAACACTATTTTTGAAAGATGATAAATGCAAAGCAATCAATTAGAATTCTAGAACAAACTTCGAATTTACACGCTAAACGTGTTTTTACGCTTTTATAATTTAGTTATTTACTTTTTTACGTGCTTTGAGCGTTCCGAGCAAAGAAAAAGCACTTTATGTATATATCTTCGTTTAATTATATTATGTACATTCATTTCCAGGTATTTATATTTAAATATTTAAGTTAAAACGCAAAATTCGAACGAACGCTCATAAAATCGATTTGCTAACGTGTTTGTGTTATTCATCTGGGATAGAAAAAACTTTTTGATGCTTTAATGTTGAATGAAGTGTTTCTAGACTCACCAAAGAAATTTCTCTTACTTGTCTTGAAAAAGCAGCTTTGAATGAAGATTATATTGATTCTATTTACGAACAGAAAAGTTGTTTGTTATGAAAATGGATCACTAGGTAATTCAGCTTCATTCTTCAGTCGCTTTTGTTCTTAAAAACTTTTCTTTCTTTTATTTTTTTATTTGCTTTTAGCCTTTTTTCTTCCATAAATTTAATTTTTACAATTCTTCAATCTCTTAATCAACATTGATTAGAGCAAATTAAAAGAAATTTTTAAATTTTTTGACAACAACAATAAAAAAAATTGAAGCAACAAACAACTCTCTATGGTAGCGATCTTAAAGCTAGATCTTTGATAAAATAGATCGCTTCCAAGCGTCGGCCAAAAAAATTGAAGCAAATGTTAATAAAACAATAATTAAACACGAGAAATTAAGGTAAACGACAAAGAACGGATTTTCTTCGATCGTTTTGCCAACAATGATTGGACAAACAGAGGCCATCGCCTGGCAGAAGAATAAAAATATTCCCGCTATTTGGTTTGTCACATCAATGCGTCTTTCAATAAATGCGTAGACACTCGCGTAAACACAGGCACAGCCTGATCCGAGCATTATGGTTGCGAGCCACAAAAATTTCACCGAAGACATGGCGTAAATCATCATTATGATATATGCAATAAGTAGATCAGTAAACGTGATGCATAACATTGTTGACGGCTTTAGTTTGGTGGCGACAAAAATCGAGAGACCTCGAAATATGGTAAAGCAGCTTGCGAACGAAGCACTCATCATCGAAGCGGTCGTCTTCTCGATTCCGAGATCCAATTCAAGCACAACAGTCGGCAAGTAAAAAAATATGTTCATTTCAGTCGCAGTGTAAAAGCAGAGTAAAAGCGCGCCCAAAAGAACCACTGTGAAAGTGTAGAACCTCAGCTGTCGTTTGGTTTCAAAAATTCTTATGTTTTCTTCTTTTTCATTCGTGATCACAACCGAAGGTAGCTCTCGTTTTACGGACAAAGATCTAAGTGGCGTTTTGTACGGGAAAAACGTTTCAAAATACAAAAGGAAAGCGGAGCCTACAACGAGTACTAGTGAAATGATGCCAAATGGAACTGAAATAAATTTGTTCGATTCAGTGTCATCTTCATCGGACGATAGAAACGGAGCACTGATCAAAGGTGCAACTGTGGAGCCGAGAGCATAGCTTGTATGCAATCCCTGTAGATAAGCGTTACTATTTTCGCCCCACATTTCAAGTAACAGAACAGAGCTTGCACAATCAATGCCTCCGGTAGCAATTCCAATTACTCCTTCGTTGGCAAGAAAATACAGTAAATTTGAATATTGCGGAGTCATACAAATTGCGATGCCCAATATGAATACATTTGACGCGTACAATAGTTGACGATTAAATCGATTATAAAGAAATCCAGCTGGAAAAAACAACTCGATTGAAACGCCATTCAAATAAATTTTTTCGCTAATCTCTTTCTCTACTTTTCACTTACAAATTAGTGCACCACAACAATAAAATATTGATCTTATTGTAAAGCCGAACAGTATTTCAGATGAAGAAACATCGTAAACAAGTTTAATGTCGAACACAGTTTGACCAAGAATATTTGCTGCAAGCCCCTGATCAATAAGCGTTTCAATAGCAACTCATAGTATTACAATGATGAATCTGTAACACGATACTCACGTAACCGAAATGACAATAGCAAGCGATTGCAGTCAAATAACATTTTTGTTTAAACTCGCTAATTTTTTCCATTTTCAATGCACGCGAAAATGTTTTATTTGAAGAATATGTTTCTTACTTTCCTCTCGAACGCAAATAAATTGTTAATTTGTTGCTTTTGGCCTTAAATGCTCATATATTCTCGATAAATAAGGATATGTGACGTGGTGTAGAAATAAATTATCGCGAACACAAACAGTTATAATAAGTACAGACAACATTTTTTATATAATAAGTAGCATACAGATTCAAATATCCTTTAGTTAAATTTTAGAGAAAAAAAAATTGTGAACTTGTTCAATAAAATTTTAATTTATTTATTTTTCCCTCTCAGAAATGATTAATATTTTTTTTTATTTAATACAATGTCAGATAAAAATTTGATTATAAATATGGAAAATTGGCTGCAAATAAAGTGAGGTAAACAACTTTATCTCCGGTGAAGTAATGTGAAATTCTAAGAAATTTTCAGAAGTAATTTTCAGAAATAACAATTTTTGCTCGTAAAAACCACTAATTAAGAAAAAATAATCTTGTCGTTCAATATAAATTTAAAGAAAATTCATTTTTCTCTTTTATCGATCAACTTTCACTTGATTTAATAAAATAATATAAATTACAAAAGTCAAATAATCTTGCGATTATTATGTAGCATAGTTGTTTATTGAATTCCGAAAATTATTTATAAGAGATAGTAAGAGATATGATGCTAATGAAAGCTCTAAATTGATTTTTTGACATAAAACACTGTTCATGATAACAATAGTATAGCCACTCAAATACAATATTATTGACGTTCTCATTTCAATTTCAGCGATTATTGACATTACTCAGAATATCGTTAACATTAAGACAAATCAATAATA
>NCKU01004004.1:0-13367 GCA_003675995.1 Dinothrombium tinctorium | reverse complement strand
AAAAAAGCTCGAAAATATGAGCACACAAAGGGCGAGGAAAGAAAAATGTGTTCATCAAAAAGCGAAGCTGAAAACTCGACAATTGATAAAACATGAGATTTTTCTTATTTCTTTACATTCAAAACACGAAATCGAAACTGCTCTCAATTGACTCGAGTGCAATTAAGCGTCGATTGCAATTTATACAACACAGTTGAGAGCGAATTGATAGATGGTGAAAAATAAAATACAAGTGATACTGATTAAGACAATATGGCAGAGAGGAGAAGAGAGAAAGTTACACTCGAAGTAACAATACAAATGCTTTTAATTAAAAGGAGGACAGAGAAAGATAGAGTAAGCATTGAAACTGACTTGCTTTACACAGTCGGTTTCAAACTAAACAATTACTATCGAATGAACTCTTTTTCTCTCTCGAAAAGAAAAGTAAAAAATTGACAAACCATAATTGTTTCTTTCTTCGAAATGTTAGCCAAGTTTACTCGTTTTTCAAAACTCTAGAATTCGTCTCGTCACAGTCGTCGATTCAATCAGGATGAAAAACTTTTTTCGCGTTCATAATAATGATGAGAGAAGAAATAAGAGCACAGCTTTTAAAAAGCACTAAAATCACTTAGTTGTAATTAAAACAATTGAAAGTTTTTAATTGCGAAACAAAGCGCAAAAATTTGGAAAATCGAGAGAGAAAATGGAGAAGAAATGAGAGACAAATTAAAAGAAAAGAAAATTAATGTTCAACAATCAATGCGAAATAAACAAACAAAGTTACGATCTTTTCGCAATGTTTTCGATCACTTTTTTCGTCGAAGAAAGAAAAGAGAGACACCTTCACAGAATTGCGTACTAATCATTTAACGTAAAGAGTATGTAACAGTTGAAAAGCACGCGTTCGTTGCGAAGCCTTAAATCATACTTTAGTGCAAAACACTCGCAGCAAATCACACACTCAACACATTTCAAGCATTCGCAACCGACGTCGCGATCGAGGCGACGCTCGGTGGACGGCGCCTGCGGACAAAAAATTTGTTTCACGCGTTTATTTTTCAATCTTTACAAAATTAATTTTTTGAAAACCGTTCTTTTTCGAAGGAGATGAACATAAGCTTTTCAATGATGCGAACACGTATCACTTTTTTATTGAACTTTATTAAAGATTCATAATAATTAAGTTCGTTTGAAATTTTTTCATTATTATTTACTTTGTGCCAAAATAAGCGAAAGCAGCAAATAAAATTAATGTTTCGTTAATAAACAACGTTTAAAACATCGATTTAATTTTATCGGAATCAATGATTTACGACTGTAAAGTGTAGTTGACTATATAAAAGCCTTAAAATTAAACAATAAATAAATAAATAACATTAGTGTTCAGTTTTCGATCTACGATAAAAATCAACAATAATTTGTATTAAACTTATTTATAATTCAATCAAATTTAAAAAATTGATTTTCAAATAAAATTCGATTTTATGATAAAATTAACTCTATGGCTTCTTTGTGATTTTTCGAGAGGAAATAAGCTCTTTAATGATAGAAATTCGCAGTTTATTTATTGAAATTAAATTTTGATCAATTGCTTAAAAAGTGCTGAGCATTTGAAAGCTTCAAGCTCTTAAAGTGTTGTTTCGGTAAATTCATTTTTTATTCTACTTCTATATTCAGAAAAAAAAATTCTTATGAGTAAAACCAACTTAACTTCGAACTGAAACTTTTTGTTGTTTTTTTTCTGTACACAATTTCTGTCAAAAGTGTTTGTGTTTTCTGTTAAAAATTTTTTTTTCTTTTGATAATTAAGGTTAAAAATAAAGGTTTTTATATGGGTAATATATCAAAACTTTCTGGCAAGATCTTTAGTTATTTAGCATCAAATATCTAATTTACTTAATACGAAAACTCTCTTTCGGCAAAAAACTTTTAATTAGACTAATTTTTAACTGGAATTTTCTTGGCATATTTATCTTAAATACCTTTTGAGACCAAACACTGCAAATTAATGTCGATTTCAAAAATTACTTGATATAAATGAGTCTTGTTAAAGAAGAAATTTTTATTTCACATGTAAAGTATTGAAAATCATTTCTAAAATATCAGTTTTAACATGAAATTTTAAATAAAAGCAAAATTAAAATTTTCACATTCATTTTTTTAAATAAACCCTCTTCTTCTTTTATATCAAGTGAATTTATTTATTTCAAAAGGGCGTATCTTGCTTTGAAATAACATTGTTACATATGCCTTTTTGAAATAAATTAATTCAATTATTTTGATAAGCTTAATTATTTTAAACATTAGCATAAAAATATTTGTTTTAGATTTTAGATTTTCAAAGAACAAACGTAAAAAGTCTAAGACATTAATCTTAAGTGATAAAAATCAAAAGTTAAATTTATATTTTTTTTATTATAAAAATAAAAGTTTTGTCCCAAGCTTTTAAGCGATAAGAATTAAAGTCAAAATTTATTTCGACACTTTTATATTTATCATTACAATCTTATCTCTGTCTTAGATGGAAAAAGAATAAAAATTTTTCATCGAATTTCATTGTTTTCACGTTTTTTAGCGATTTCATTTATTAATTTAATCGAAATCGGTGTATGGCACTGATCATTTATCATTTATTGAAGTAAATTTTTACGCAATCAACAAATTAAATTTCGAGAATCGTTGAAAAAACACGATTTTCTCTTTTTACTTTCGTCAAAAATTCAACATATGAAGTAAAGCCAAATCGATTTTCATCGCTCAGTTTTAGGTATGGCATAAGCGTCAATTGAAAAATTATGCACATTTTTTATTCTCGCGCAGAACACACCTAAATTTTGATTCATTCTCTACCTGTAATTTTTTCTCCGTTCTTTCGACTTGTTTTGACACACATATTTATGTGTAAAGTACTTTTACATGAAAGGCTATCTAGTAGTATTAATCAAATGTTTCGATCGCAAACAAAAATTGGTTCGAAGTAGTATTTCCATTTTCTCGCTTTATCTCTGTTCACTCACTCTTTTTTTCTCATAACTCACTTTTAAAGCGTGTTTCGCACAATTTTAATCAATCAATAGGTTGTTGGCAAAGTGATTGCTATCTAGAAGTCACTATATTCAAGAAGTTGACAATTTTTTTCCACTTTGAAAATATCACATAAATATAAGAGAAAATAGGAAAACACGATTTAATTTCTTTTTCACTTGCGAGAGTTTTAAACGAAAAAATGAGGTTAATTGCATTTTGTTTCCAACGCGACATCATTAAATTGAGATCGCATTTTGATATCTATTTACTTTCATTCGTCTTTTTTATACGAAAAAAGTAAAGAAATGAAGAGAAAAAAGCAACATCTTCACAAACTTCATTTAACAATTGTCTGAAGTAAATGAATAAAAAAAAGAAAAAAATAGAAGCGATGCCCAACTAATGTGACACCGAATTTGAAGCGCAAAACCTTTTGTTGATTAAATCGCAAAATTACAAAACACTTAATTACAACGAGATATCGTTCATAAATGAATTTGAATGCTGTGATTTACATTTGAGAAAGTCTTATTTTTGGAAAGATGTCCATTGTTTTTACAATGTTTAAATGTTTTTTTTTCAATAGTTTAACATAATACAACATAAAATTGAATTGAGTTGAATTGATTAACATAGTGTAAATTAGATAAAACTAATTTCCAGTAGAATCCTTAAAGTAAAATTAACACGTGTTCTTAAAATACACAAATTTAAAACTTAAATACATCACTAATTACTACTTATTAATAAATTTAAGGCTCACTGCCCATATTTTACGAAAATGATTTTAAACAATTAAATCCAAGACATTTACACTTTAAATCAGTTCCTTCTTAGTTGGGTCCCGGAAGTAAATTTTTCATTGTTATCTTTCATTCTTTTACAAAAGCCGGAAGCTTAATCATATAAATCTTAATCTTTAAGCTTAATCACGAGGTCTTACAAGGAAATTGCTTTTGTAACCGATAACGATTTCAATGAAACTTAGAAGACAGATATTACCTCATGTTTGCATTTAGAATTATCCCCTTTAGGTGCGAATTTTGCGCGTTAAGCAAGTTTTCTACGTACAAACTTTTACAATAAGTCAATGACGAAAAATTTTGTTTTTCGATTGCAAGCCAAAATCTCAACAGATTTTCATCCTGACTGTTTTATATGAAAGTGCTATTCAACTGCTCTCTTGTGATAGATGTCTGATTCTTCTTATAAATTTCTTTAAAGATGAATTTTATTATTATCTCTATTAATAATAATAGAAATATAAATAATAATGTCAAGCACATAATGAGGGTTAACATTAAAAAAGTGAAAATCCATTGAAATTTATGCCCTTAATCGAATAAACAAAATTTTATTACCATAAACTAAATGTTAAATTTTGCATGCGAATAACATACTTCACGTGCAAAATTCGCTCCTATGATGAATGTTATTCGTAAGATACTCATGAAGTTCTAAAATTTTCAAATAAAATGGATCATTTCTATAATTCAAAAAAATTATCTAATAGTCTTTATATCAGTTTGCTGAATCTTTTTCAAATACCTAGTTTTGTTAAATTCATTTTATTCATTTTAAAAGAAAACAAGACTGAATTTGAATTTACTTTTTTTAAGACAGTTATTAATAAATTTGAACTTAAAATCTTATATGTCATTGGTTTTTATATTTTGATAACATATTTTTGCTCTGTTCAGACCATGTCATTTAAAAAATTTAGTTTTCTTTATAGATGAAAAAGTAAGCACTATTTTTTACCCGATTAGAAGGTGAAGAAACATTCAATCGTGTGCAAAAATAATTTCACTTTGAACTAGAAATAAACTCTAAATACTTAATTTTACAAGTTAGAAATACATCGTTATTTACTCACACTTAATTACTTTCTTCGCTTTGAAGAAATAGTCGAAAATACGATTAGTTAAAAACGAGTGCCTTTAGTTAAGATGATAAGAAGCATTTTAGGTTAAACACTTGTGATCACTAATTCGTATCGTAATTTGCATGAAATTTGCTTTTCAATCGATAAGAAAGTCGAAAACTGAAAGCAATAACTGCGAGCAAAATAGTGAACATACGTAACTTAATGCTAGATTAGGGCTCTAATTACGCACTTTCAAATGATGATTATGAGGTATTTATGGTCAAGATAAAGTAATAAAAAATAATAATCGCCACGGGCGAGAGCAAAAGCGCTCATTTATCTAAAATTGCTGCTGCTCGAGAGACAAAATAGACACATGTAGTACAGATAACGAATAGTAGCAATGAAAATGTCGCTATCAATCTTTCATTAAACGAATGAATGAAACGAGAGATATCCATTAAATGAATACGCATAAATGAAAAAATATTTCTTCGAATTTTTCTATTTTGAATCTTCGCAAAAAAAATATCGACACAATACAAACTTAGAACACTTAAAATAATGAATCAAAATGTGTTTGTTTATATTTAGTTTCGAATTCAATGAAAAAACATTCAGATTGACTCGAGTGTAAACTGATGCGTTCTCATGAAAGCTTTTTTATTCTTTATCTTTTCGTTTTTCTTTTACTCTTTTCTAATTTATCTTTTCACACAAAACGACAAAAAAAATTCTCATAACATCATTTCATAACATGGTGTATTCAAACATCAATGCAATTCTTATTTGATTACTTTTTCGTTTAAAGCGCCAACAACTTACCTTTTCTAAATTCAAAAATGTGCTTTAAAAATTTTTAAACTTGAAGAGATACGAATTTAAAGTATTTGAAAGCGTTTAAAATATTTTCACCGTTGAATTTCGTATTGCAAATAAACTTAATACATATAATTTCAATTCAAAAGCAACAATTTCGCACTTGTCGCACTTGTAAAGAAATAAAAATGAAAGCAAGAAGAAAAATCAATTACTGCGAAACATTCTGTCTCTGTGTGTATCTAGGAGATATATTTTGATTTGCGTTCACTTAAAGATGATCATCGCTACTTTAATACTGCACAAAGAGTGTTCCAAGTATATTGAATGTGTCCCCTTATATGAAGAGTGTGTGTTGAGAAGTGAATAGAAGTGATAGTAGTGAGGATTAAATGCTTGTTTATTGAGCAATAAGAAAATAAAAATACTTTATTTGCAGTATGACCTTGTGTAATTTCAAAATATTCACTTAATCGAATACACTACATAAATCGTTAAAATTATTTGATAAAGCAAGTTTTATTGTTATACTGCAAAATGGAAAATTAAAACATTTTTTAAGTATACATGTTGAAACTACAAATTTCAAAAATAAATCAAAAGCTTTTGTATAGATTTTTCTAGGGCGAAACTACTTCTCACTGAGTAAATTCCTTTTTTTGTCGGTATAACCAAACTAACTTAAGCGATTTGTATATGCGTGTTAAGTAGAACGAGCTCAATGTTACAAAAACACCAACGAAGAAGAAGCATAAATTTTGCCGAATTCTTTCATTTTTTCCTCTCTTCTTTCCTATTCGTTCAAGTCCATGAGATTTTTTGCTTTGACTCGTTTGAAAGCGCAAATATTATTTTTACCCAACTTTCGCATAGTTTAGTTAATCAAAATGCTTTGAATTAAACATGATTGTTTTTCTAACGAAAAAACGAATGCCTTTATTATTAAAGCAACAAATATTTTGTTTCCTAAGTTTTTTTTGCCCTTTGCTTTTTATTAGAAGCACAGAATTCTGCGAACTGTGTGTAAATTGTACGTAAAATTCAATTAAAACTTTTTTATATCTTCGCTTTTTTCGGTAAATTCTTTCCAACTCATAGTAATGAGTTATCTTTTGCTTTGCATTCTTAAAATGCCGACTTTTTTACAATCTCAATTAAGAATAACAAATTTTATTTTCTATTTATCCTTCTCCGAAAAAATTGTAATTATCTACGAATTTACGAAATATGCAGGAATTCGAAAAATGAAATATGTCTCTGTTTGTATTTAAATGAAAATAAAATAAACTTTTTTCTAGATAAATTTCAGTTTCAAGCCTACTAAGCAAGTATTTAGAGTATTATATAAATAAACGTGTTTTTAAATAAATGTGCTCTGGTAAGAATGATCCAAACATTCATTAACTTGAAAGGACATGCACACCATATTTTTAGGGCCACGCGTTTTGTTTATTTTCACATTTGAGAATCTACGTAGGAAATAAGTCGACGAATGTTTTACCACTTTTTTTAAATAAGTTTCCGTTTTTCGCGCGAAAATTGATTATTCTTTAATATTAACTTAAAGCGCTTTGCGAAAAACATTCAAAAATTTTTGGACACCTCAACTTAAACGTCGATAAAACTTTTCTGTTATATTCCACACAATCATTTTAAAATAGCTTTGATTAAAAGTGGGACATCAAAGTAGAAATGAGAAACAATGAAAATAAAAAGATAGAAAATCGAGTAAAATTTTTGTGAAAAATGTTTGTTGATTTTATTTATTATTCACTTAAATATAAATTTCACTCATCATAATATTTATGTTAGTTATATGGTTTTTATCATTAAAAATTGTTTACAGCTAAAAAATTAAAAATTTAACTAATAGTAATTAAATCAAAGAATTAAAGCAAAATAGAAAAAGTTCGATCAAAGTATTTGTTTTCTTGAGAAGAATTTACATGTTATATTCTTGGTTTTTTAATTTAACCTACGAATACCGTCTTAAACTAACTATTTGTTGGAGAATTCCATTTTCAATTATCGATTTTATCATTTTCTACTCTAAAGTACGATTTTTCTTTCATTTAAAAAGAAATTCTGTTTTAAACAATATTTGAAAATGCGTAGGTTTTGTAAGATTACATAGAAATGTCAAACTTTTCATTTTAAAAATTTAAAAGAATTTCCAAAAATTTTTATGACTAAATAATCAATCAAACAAGATGTTAAAAGATTATTGAATTTATATTTGTTGAATGCTTTTTTTGGCTCAATCTTACTTAAAAAATTCATGTTAAGTGTTATCTGAAACCTTCTGTTTACTTTTGCTTAAAATTTCGTAGAAAAATAATTTTTTATCCTTAATCCATTTTTGAATAAAAAACAAACTCTAATTTTAAATATTTGGTTGTAAGAAGAGAAGATTTGAGTGATAGCAAGCTGTTTACAATAGAGTTATTTTAGTATCAATTCAAGCAACTTTAACTATAACTAAATTCCATCACATAAAGTAATTTAAAAAGTTTTCACTTACAATGACACTGTTGTTCACGAATTTTTATTTGTAATAATGTTTCGGCTGCTTAACATTCAGCCATCGTCAGGTCAGTTGTTGAATTGAAACTGAACTGAGAGTTTGTCACTTTTCGCCGGAAAATCTTAGTTAAGAACAACGAAGAAAGATTTAACAGTTTTATGAAAGAGGGTAAAGATGAGTGTTTGTTTCAACTTAAATGATCAATGTCAAAAAGTGTCAACTTTGAGCAACGCCTACATTAATGTCAGAACTTTCTGAGAATTCATTTTCAAATTTAACAATTTGTGTTCTATCATAGAAGTCATTGTTCACTCATGTCCATGAAAAATCTTTTCATTTCACTTTAAACTCGCTTAATTGAAAAGCAATAGACTAAAAAATTTTATGGGACACGAGCATACTAAAGATTAAGTGTATCTGAGTGAATTTTAAAAAATATCGAGGTGATAATCTGAAGCCATTTGAAATCTGTAGCGAACCGGTTTAAAAAGGTCAAATGATTTTTGAATTATTGTGTTGATGTCGTTCTACATGGATTAATTCATTGGCAACCAGAAATGATTTATCAATATGTAACATGATTTAGTACACTAACTTAACAACTGCTTAACTGAATGCTGCCACTTGAGACAGTGAAAAGAAACATAAATCAAGCTAAACAAGGTAAAGCCTTAATTGTTGCTCCAGGCCAAAACTACCTTGAGTATGAGAATATATCATGAAGAGAACAAAGTTATTCAGGATTGTTTTCACAGCTATATAAACGCATAAGGAAGACCATTGCTCTAAGAAAATTATGAAGGCAGTACCTTCCTAATAAAATGTCACTACGGGAAGGAAGGCTTAAACGTTTAAAGCACATAACGTGGGCATTAAGCTGTTCGAAATTGCAAAGAGAATTCAATCACCAGCAGACAAAAATGGTTCCTTAGCCATTGGATAATTCAAGAGTAAGCAATAAAACGATGCCTAGATTTGAAGGGTGAGCTCAATTAGAATAGATCAAACAGGTGATATACATTATAGAGATTATAAAAACGATTCAATAAGTAGAGAGTTCAATTGTGTGAGTTCTTTGTTTAGAGTAGATTTTAAGCCTAGAGTTTCGATTATGAATTTCTTTTACGTGTTTGCCTTTGATTGTTGTAGTTCTTTTCTATTTGGGTTTTATTGTTCAATAAATCAACTTTAGTATTTCACCCCTTTGCTTAGCGTGGGACTTTTCTGTTTTGTAAAGTTTTTTAGCTCCTAAGTTAAATGCGTTCCTTTAAAATGATACATTAGGTGCTACATTTACATAGTAATACCTCGCCCGTAATAAGCTGAAATTAAAATCATTTGAAGCTATAATGTTCTCCAGCGTTCGTTGTTGAATTTTAAATTTTTAAAGAATTTATAAATTTTAAATTAGTTTAATTTTCATTTTAAATGAAAAACAGATTTGTAAAAAAAAACTTTTATCTATCCTTGTTTTGATGAGCTTTTCATTGGAAACAAAATAATTAAATGTTGTGACTCATTTACTTCTGGGTTTCATTTTCTCACTGATGTTGTAATGCCGAATCTTCAAATGAAAAGTTAATGTGAGTGAACATTTTGGACGAAAGATAGATCCTCTGAGGCAGAATAAAGTGCTTAAGTCTAACAAGTCTAGACAAACCAATTTTCGCTTCTTTTGACCAAATTTTAAATTAAAACGTCACGAAACTTTAAAATCGAGTTAATTCTTTTAATTAAAAGCACGTTTCGCTCTCAAAAAGTTAAGAAATTTAGCGGGTCATTTGAATGTTTCAAAAGCTATGAGCGAAATAATAAAGATTCAATTTTTGCATAATGCAATCAATAATTAATTGTAAATTTTATTAAATCACAACCAATCTAAACTGAAAAGGGAAGGTTTTCGAAAGTCAAGCACAGTCTATCGTCTAAACTACATTTTTATTCTTTTTGGAGGAAGAGAAAAAGAAGGCAACATTAAAAATAAGAGTGGACATTTCCTTTATGGTCAAAAAGCTATTGTATGGCTATTTTTTATCTTGCTAAATTTTGAAAAAAATTACAGACGCCAGGCAGAGAATCTTTACAAACTTTTAATAATTTGAATAAATTTAATCTTAATTTGAAAAAATTATTATTCATTAATTTTAAAGCAATTTTTGAAAGAATAATTTAAAAGTTGTGATTATTATTTAAAGAAATATAAATTTTATTATCATTTTAACTTTCACATTACAAATCCATTATTAAAACAACGAAAATCGTTTTTAAATTAAGCGCAATTTCTTAATAACAATTTTTCAAAGTTTAGAATATAAAATAATAAATAACTTAAGCGTAAAAGTTTTTAAATATTGTCTGTCTGTAAAAATTTTTTAAAAACATGACAAAAAATTGTATTTTGACCATGAAGGAATGTCCGCATGCTTTTTTAAATTTTTTAACGTTTTTCTCGGCCTCAAAACTTTATAAAAATGTCGCTTAAATTTAAATTATGTTTGACAGTCGGAAACCTTTTCTTGTGAGATTAACGAATTTGAATATTTTGAATAATTTTATTCAGCCAAAAATCAAAAAATAGAATTAATTGAATAGCATCAACTTTACGCTTAATTATACGCAATTGTTTGAAAAATGCATGAAAGCGTTTACTAAATAAACTTTTCCAACAAAAAGCGATTGTTTGAAAAATTGAGATTAAATTGAATTTGAAATTAATTTGAAAGCTGTCACTTTCACACGTTTGTGGCCTTAGAATTTTCAAAGTATAATTTTGTTACTTTTGTGCAAATGGTTGCTATAAAACTTTATTTTTAATTTCATTTGAAATGCGTTTTCAAGAGAAATTTTTATTCGTGAAATGTACAAAATGAATTGTACATTGAATTTAATACTCTGAAACATTAAACTTCAATTAATTCGTACAATTCTTGAGTTTAATACATGTGGTCAGTTTCACAAATCGCTTTTGTAGAAAAGTTTTGAAAATAAAGTGAATATGAAGTAGATTGCATTCTGATTTTTTCTTCAACTTTTTTCATTAATCACAAAAAGAAAATTATCGAAAAATTCAATCTCATATGTGTCTCATCTTTGTCTTGATAAACTAGCAAAAATAAATTTTATTTGCTGCGTTTATTCGCTGTTTTATTACTTTTTAATTACTTCAAGGAATTTAACCACAAATTATCTTTGTCATTTGAGATTTGAAAATTCATGCTTTCCGGCGAATACTCCAGCCATGTTAGTAATAGCTTTTTTGAGTGATTATAAATCTCAATTTCGATATTATTTTTCTTTTCGATCGACTATTATTTCGTTAAAAATCAAAGTGTGTGTAAAATGCAAAACAATTATCGACAAAGACTTACATATTCACGAAAATAGAGACAGTAAACTCAAATACAAATGCAATTACACGCGAGAAACTTTCTTGCATTGGCTTCTCGGAAATCAAGGAGGTAAAAACAAACTGTAGACTTTTTTATTTGAATCAAAAGCCATAAAAGTTCTCTTTTCGCTCCTTTACACTTTCATCCAATGTATTGCTGTTGTTTAACATCTCATTCACTCTTTCGATTTCACTTTTACGTCAATTTCGCTGCTATTTTTTCTCTTTCTGAATATCATTTTTTGCTTAATATACACGCACGCAAATGGCTTTCGCTTCAATTGAAAGCAAATGAATAGAACACAAAATTTAAATCATGCCGATCGTCTCTTTACTTGATTTTAATCAAATGAAATCATTTTGAAAATTTATTTTCGTCTTTACTTGTTTGCTATTATTTCGCTTCATCTGGTTTTTCTCATAAACTAAGGCAATGAATTTAAATAAAAAAAAACACAAATTAAATATGATTACAATAAATGATTCGCATTCTTTTAACATTCATTTCTTAAAAATAAATAAAAGCATTTTGCAAGAAAAGAATCCATTTTTAATTGGACTTAATTAGGTTTCTGATTTTACATTTTAATTAAAAATGGTGAATGAAAAATATTTAATTTAGTTTTCCTATGTACTGTGATTATTATAAGAATATTATAAAATATTTTAGAGATCAATTTGACAATATAAATCGACTGATGACAGAATTGAAAGAAAGTTTTTTAAAATCACCTCGATGAAAAGCATCATTTAGGGAAAAATTGGTCTACCACTTCTTCAAGAAGTTATAATCACTCGATAAGGATGTTGAATAAAAGCGAATTTATATTATGGTGAAATTTTACTGCAATTGAAGAAAGTCATTCTACATTGCATTCGACTATAATTCATTTCTTTAAATAATTTTTGTTAAAAATCACACTAAAAATGAAAAGCAATGCCACATATTTTACCACGTAAATTTTATTACTCTTAGAAGGTACAAACTCACAATGAAAATTTGCGCTATCGATTCAAAATAAAATATTTCGATTATCGAAAGTTAGCTTAACTGTAAAGCAACTTTAACGAGAAACTTCATCGATAGTGTGCTTTGCAGTTAAGCTCACTTATCATAATCGAAACATTTTATTTTGAATCAGAAGTACAAATTCAGTTTGGACAAACAAGGTTATTAATAGCTACTGTTTTTTGTTCAGTGACGCTAAAATTTTCCTAACAAAATAATCGGCGCTTGAAAACTAAACATTTTGTCACAAAATCTTAATTCAATATGCAATTATCTACCGTCGGAAATCTTCAAAATTTCTTTATTCTATTTAATCGATTCGAATCAAAATAAATTTTAATTAAATAGAACTTGAATTTTTTGATTCGACTTCTTTTTAATAAGAAATTAATTTGATTTAATTTTTCGATTAAAAATTATTTTAAATGACTCACTTTAAAAGTTTAATTGTATTAAAAATAATCATCGTAGCTTTTACTATTTTATATGTACATTTATTTGTAATCGAAATAACAAAGTAGAACGATAAATATTTTACTCAAATATTTTTCAGGGAAATTCATGATTTATGTTATTAAAGTTTTATGTTTTAAATGTTAAATTTTGAAGGACTCAACTGAGAACAAGTCCGAACTAACTTAGTTAGACTATAAAGTAGATAAATTCAATTTGCGTTTTTTATTTTTATGTTTTCTAAACACATTGCTTCATTGCACGCACATTTCTCTCACTTCAATTCCTACGTGTT
>NCKU01004003.1:0-13374 GCA_003675995.1 Dinothrombium tinctorium | reverse complement strand
GTTTTTTCAGTGCTATTAGGGCCTTACACTTCCCGAAGTAAAGCTTTAATTCCAATCATGTCTGTCATAAAATATTGAGCAAAGCTGCAAAATTTATTTAAAAGCGATAAAATGTTTGCAGAAAATTAACAAATATTGAATATAATTGAAAAATCAAATCGCGATACATTTATTGAAAATTAAAAATGTGAAGCATATAAAATCTTAGCCAATGAATCGTGTCCATTTAGCTTTAGTACTCGTGAATTTCCTCTTCATTTTCAGCCGATTCCATTGCAACTTCCTCATAGTCTTTTTCCAAAGCAGCCAAATCTTCGCGAGCCTCAGAAAATTCGCCCTCTTCCATTCCCTCGCCGACATACCAGTGAACGAAAGCACGCTTTGCGTACATTAGATCGAACTTATGGTTAAGTCGAGCCCAAGCCTCAGCGATCGCCGTTGTATTTGATAGCATGCAAACCGCACGTTTCACTTTCGCTAAATCACCGCCGGGAACTACTGTCGGAGGCTGATAATTAATGCCCACTTTGAATCCAGTTGGACACCAATCAACGAATTGAATGTTTCTTTTTGATTTTATTGCAGCAATCGCTGCATTCACATCTTTAGGGACAACGTCTCCGCGATACAACAGACAAACGGCCATATACTTTCCATGTCGAGGATCACATTTTACCATTTGGTTTTGTGGCTCAAAGCAAGCATTAGTAATTTCAGAGACACTCAATTGCTCGTGATAAGCTTTCTCTGCAGATATAACTGGTGCATAAGTGGCCAACGGAAAGTGTATACGTGGATAGGGAACTAAATTGGTTTGGAATTCGGTTAGATCAACATTTAGTGCTCCTTCAAAGCGAAGCGAAGCGGTTACAGACGAAACAATTTGTCCAATGAGCCGATTGAGATTTGTGTAAGTGGGTCGTTCTATGTCCAAGTTTCGACGGCAAATATCGTAAATAGCTTCATTGTCAACCATAAACGAGCAGTCCGAGTGCTCTAATGTCGTGTGAGTTGTCAAAATGGAATTGTAAGGCTCCACGACGGCAGTAGAAACCTGAGGTGCGGGGTAAATGCTGAATTCAAGTTTGCTTTTCTTGCCATAATCCACGGATAGTCTTTCCATCAATAAACTTGTAAAACCAGAACCTGTACCACCACCGAAACTGTGAAACACCAGAAAGCCTTGCAGTCCTGTCGCTTGTTCTGCAAGTTTTCTAATTCTGTCTAGAACAATATCGACCACCTCCTTTCCAATTGTGTAATGACCACGGGCATAATTGTTTGCAGCATCTTCTTTGCCAGTTATCAGTTGCTCGGGGTGGAAAAGTTGACGGTACGTTCCTGTTCGTACTTCATCTAAAATTTCAAAGATTCAATTATTAATGAATACAATAAATTGTGAGCCACCCATTGTAGCCACTTTTCTTAACAGAATACGTTTTGGTTTTATTCTATTCTATGTAAATTTAGTTTAATCATTTGAATTAAATGAAAGCTATTTTCGATTTTCAAAATGTATTGTTAAAGATAAATCTTTGGTGAATAAAATTTGATTTATTTAAATCAAATTCATTGTGTATTAATTTAGAGATTTAATAAAGAAAATTTTAAATTAAAATTAGTTGAGAACCTATAACAGCATGAAAAAGTGTGAACTTCCAAATAAGTATGTAGCACTCTCGATAGTAAAAGTTTCATAAGCGCTTATAACTAGAGAAACTTTTCTATTCACAGTAGTCGCATGTTTATATTTTAAATTTTAATTTTCGCTTAGTTTATTGTTTTGTTTTACTTAAAGATGTGAGAATTGTAGAATTTTCATATACTTAAATAAGTGATCAACCTTTTGAAATCAATAATCAAGTGAGAAACTAGTCTTTGCAGATTCTCTTTCCTCCCAACAAAAAGAACAAAATTATTGTCTTTAAGTATAGAGTAAATTTTTAGTTAATTGTATGACTGTGTTCAGTGCATCATGTAATTATTCAAACTTTTTGAAAATTAGCTATTTAAAATTCACTTGATTGTCAACCAATTTGCGATGTTCATTTGAAAATAAAAAAAACGTTTTTAACGACTGAATTGCAAAAGAAAAATCTGAAAATTTAATGTCGAAACGCTTTTATGTTTTGAATGAAGTTTTTACCATACCAACAACAGTTGGCTCCAAGTCAATGAATACTGCTCTCGGTACGTGTTTTCCAGCTGATGTTTCGCTAAAAAAAGTATTGAACGAATCATCGCCTCCGCCCAGCGTTTTATCAGACGGCATTTGGCCGTCGGGTTGAATGCCGTGTTCCAGGCAGTACAGTTCCCAACAAGCGTTGCCCATTTGAACTCCCGCTTGACCAACGTGTACGCTTATGCATTCTCTCTGAAATCAGTTGTTTTTAAACATTTGCTTGCTAAAATTTCAAAATTATATGATCATCATCTTATTTTAGCAATTTTGACGTCATTTTTTTTTAATAATAAAATGTAAACTTATGATTTCCTCCTCTGCAATCTGCACGACGAGCGAACTTTTTCTAGCGTGCAAAAAGCGAATGTAAAACGAACAATGCCCGATGATCTGAAAATAATGTATATTCGTGTTCCAAGAAACTGAAGTCTCGAGGAAGAAAAAAAAATAATTTCTTCCTTTATTTTTTGCTTTCGACTGAGTTTATTGACTCGAAAGCGCTTATAAAAATGTCGCTCGAATCGGTCTGCTCGGCAAAAATTGACGACAAGCAATCAATCAACGAATATTTATTAAGTGCGAGTAAGACAGCGTTTAAAAGCTACTAAAAGCAATTTTCACTTTTAGCAAAGCATGTCTCGCATTTATCTCGCACGATTCTGTTTCCCTCTAATTTGCTTACAAATCAACTTCCATTAATCAGCGAAAATCAACGTCAATGTCTTGACCGAACGGCGAAGAAAAAAGTAATGAAAAACAAATTCATTTGCATATTTGTCTGTGTTACTGAATTCACAAACCTTCATTTCTTTCATCAACCTCAAACTAAACCATTTTCATTCGACGAGCAAAATTTACACAAGAGGCATACACAGATGCGATTGAAATCAAGATGTTTAAGCAAATGAATGCTTTTGCATTAACATCAAGCTACATAAAGTTTGCTGCTCGCACAAATTGTTGCTTGGAGACCTTTTTTCTTTTCACTTTCTTTCATTACAAACTCATTTTTCTTTAATCCACAAAGAGATCATAAATCACCAAATTCTTTATTTTGAACTTCATTTTCAACAAAAATTGCTTTCACTCGTTTGTTTTCACAGTCATAAGCATTAATTATTCACTGTGCCTCGCAAAAACATTTCGTGATTAAGAATCATCTAAAAGCGATGAAAACTTACCATTTTTTACCAAATTGATTGAATTCGAACGTGGTAAATGAATGTAGAGAGCGAGAGAAAAACTTTTTCAGCAATCGATACAACTGAAAAGTAATGTTACACGTATGCAATGTCTACAAAACAACTACTCGCACTGCGCTGGAGAAGTGTAACTTTTGCTTCTTTTCAATGCTAAATTTAAGCTGAAAATGACGAAAGCGAAATAAAAAGAGTGAAGTTTCTTTAACCTCTTCTTCGAGTACAACAAATGAAAAGATGCAATTTTCAATTGACTGCTTTAAGTAAACGCGTCTTATGTCTCGCTTTGACGGCGAATACCGGCAATAATTACTATGCGACTGTTTATAGCACGAAATAGCAAAATTCGATTTGTTTCCATGACATTTACCTGTACTTTTCACTTACCTATTGTCTTTTTTCTTTATGTTTTTAAATTCTTAAATTTTCTTCTTCTTCTTCTTCGCGACTATTCATTTCTTATCTAGCCTTCGTTCACCATTTCACTACTTTTTTCCACTTTGTAATTCTTTCGCTTAATTCAATTTGCGAAATGTGCGCAAAAATTATTCGAAGATTATTTTCCTTTTCAAAATTATCATTTTCTCACTTTTTCACTTCTTTCAAAAGTTTTCAAATAAATAAAATAAAATAAAAACTTAGAAATGTGAAAATGAAAAGAGAAGAATGAATTAAGCAACTTTTTTGAGTGAGTAATTCAATTTACTGTTTTCACTTTGAATTTTATCATTTACAGAATGCATTTTAACTTTTCAAAGATATTGTCGCGTTTACGCGTTTCAAAAATTCGTTCGTATTCCAGAAATTCTCCGTTTTTGAATGGCTCTCATTTTCTATTTACAGACTGTAAATTTATTTTTCACTTTATTTTAAAATAAGCGCTTACTTAGCGGTTATAATTCAATCGAAAAGTATCTAATGAGAGCTCATCAGCGATAATTACTCAATTGTTCGAGTTCTTTCGATTATTGCTCATAAAGATTAAATACGAAGCGAAATCAATTGCAGAAATAAAGTTTTTATTTAAATTGACGGTTCAGGAAAAAAATTTATATTTTATTTAATTATTTTCGTTATCAATCGTATCACTTCATTTTTATTTTTTACTATCGCCATCGCTATCAATACTTTTAATCTCCACATCTTCAGCTTTTCTCGTAAAAGGATCGTCTTTCTTTCTTTCGCCATCCTTCTTTAATTTTTTGATCTTGTCCTGCAGTTTCCTTTTTTCTACCTGTACGATGGTTTCGCTTTTACTCACTGACTGTTTCATCTCGTCCTCGCCGTACGAGCATTTTTTTATCGAAATACTTTTGCTCATACTACTAATGGTCTTTCTAGGCATTTTGAATAAATCGGCTTCTTTTTCAGGAAATCGATTTTTTAGTGAATTCAAGAGATTGTTGCGATGAATTAAGTAACACACTATTCCTGAGATTAATATCGACGATCCTACGACAATCAAAATCATCGTTAATGGCAATTTTTTAAATTCTATTTCCGATTCGGATGTCATATTTGGTGTCTCATTTAAAATTTTGTTTTGTAAATAATTTAAGCTTATAAAACCCATTTCATCTTTATTTTGGTTTATTCTCTTTCGAGAGTAAATACGAGATTCGAGAGAGTATTTCGAATTTTTGTTGCTCGCGCAACGATAACAAGAATGATATTCGCGAACCAAAAAAGTGAAACAAGTTAAAAATTTTACATGAAAAATGTTACTTGAAAAATTTAGTAAAGCAGAAAATTTCAAAGTATGACCTCAAATGAGCCTATTTAAAAACTGAAAATTATTAATCATTCATTAATATTGAAATCCTAATTTTTAGTTTTCTTTATCGTTAAAGGAAGGAGTAGGTTTGACGGATTTTTTTTTCATTTTAGGTGAATGAGAGCTTATTGACCCCATAACTCATACAATTCACAACTAGAAGTGTGTTTTACCTCATTCCCTACCTCTGATCGCTTTACAAAATGTAGCAAAAAATAGTTAATCAAGTCCGAAGTTATAAATGGCGTTGAGGAGCGGATGGTGGCCCGAAAACAAACCACAACTACTCCATGTCCAACCACGGTACTAAAAATATTAACAAGAGAAAGTTTTATCTGCCACTCACCATAAAAATTATTTTACAGTAAGCTATTCAAAAATTAAATCGAGTAGCGATAGTGTTTTTTCCCAATTAGCTAAATTCATGAGAAAAAAGGAGCAAAAATTTGAAGGATATGAATTTAGACAAAATAATGATAAGCGTGAAAAACTCCGTAGCTCAGAGCTAAAATGTTGAGATTTCAAAATGAAGTTGCTGAGTTCGATTCCAATATAATTTTGTTTTAAATTTTAATATATTAATTTGTTTTCGTAAAATTCAAAATTTGGGAAATAATTTTTAAAAAGTCAGCAATAGTAAATAAATAGTAAATCTCTATTTTGAATTTTAAGAAAACAAATTAATATATTAAGCAAAATTTAAAACAAAATCATAATGGAATCGAACTCAGCAATTTCAGTTTGAAAGCTCGACGTTTTAACTCYGAGCTACGGAGTTTTTTACGCTTATCATTATTTTGTTTAAATATTTATTCATATGCTTCAAATTTTTGCTCCATTTTTTTTTATTAATTTAGCATATTGGGAAAAACACTATCGCTACTCGATTTAGTTAGTTAATCGTAAAATTATTTTCATCAAATTTGATAAAGTTTGGTAACCTAAAAACCTTCTTTTGCAATTTAGAATAAAAAAAATCATCAAGGCAAGATAAATGATTATATGATTTGATTTGTCAAAAAATACTCACAAATATAACGTAAAATTCTGTTAAAATCGAGTACTTAACTTTGAAATGTAGGAACCACTTGAATACTAGAATTTCGAATAAAAGTTTGTTTCTTGTCGGTATTTATCCGATTCGATCTTGTTTAAAAAATTATTTTAAAACTCATTTCAATCGATAAAAATAAAACTCTAATATTATGAGATGCATATGTTTGATATTTTCCGTTCTGAATTATTATTATTTTTTATTATTCAGCAAAGGCAATTTAATGTATTGCTCTTTTGAAAATCAATAAAGTTTCAATTTTTTTATATTCAACATTTAGCCCGACCAATAGGATATTAAGTATGTTTAGTAGTTAGCTGTCTTTGTAACAAACAAAAAAATCAATAAAATCATTAAAAAATGAAAACTTACAAGTAAATGAAGCAAAGTGAGAAAAACGTTGAAATTTGTTTTTCTTTCCTGTTTTGCAAGCGAAACAAAGTTTTATGTAAGATTTCATTATGAATGTCATTTCAAAATTCGTCTAGTTCTATTAGAAAAATCTTCATTTTTCCTAGGAAAAAGAATTCTAACAAGATAAATCATTTGTCATTTTAATCAAGATAGAGATTTTGTAAGATGAATCAATCGATTGGGAATAGCTTCCAAAACTAAATCTATTCGCTTTTTCTACCGATCAAGCACTGAAAGTTAAATGATGAAATAAAATATAAGCGAAATAAAGATTTTACAAAAAATCTGACGATAATAAATACGATAAGTGAAAAGAGTTTTTTAGCTTTTGGACTCATTTACTGCGAGAACAGCTCATTAAATATTTTCAGCTTCTCTTTACGATTGTATTTATCGAAACATGTCAAGTGCGATTTTACAAATTAAAAATCATTTTTTATGTAATTTATGTCAAAGCTTCGATTGTAAATGATAACAAGCCATGAGTGAAAGTAGAATTTTACTCAATCAAAATGTTGAAATAATCCTTCAAATTTCGATAAAAAATCATCGATGAGTACAGTAGTTTGGATATTACATAAAAATTTAAACAAACATAATTTACATATTTTGACACCAGTACTGGGTCAAATATGAAGTTTACCTTAACCGATTCAAATCACATTCACCTCTAGGTTCAATGAAATAATTCACGGCTAAATTAAAAATTTACTCATCGAAGATTTGTCTTGCCAATCGACGACTCTTTGAAAAAAGAAAAAAAGAAAAATGAGTCGATTGCACATAATGCGTAAATTTTTAGTCAAGTTCAAGGGTTGCCTCGGGTTTCTTCATTACTTAAGCACGTCTCAAAATGTTTCTACAGTAATTGAGGTCACTGCGAGCGAGTATTGAGTGAAAAGGCAGAAAAAATTTTTTTGTTTTACCGCGTAATTTTTGCGTCCTAATTTCGCTTTTATTTACCGATAAAAGTGAGAAGCAAGTTTATCGATCGATTCTTCCTCTTTCCCTCTATTATTACAATTAATTTCACTTCGATTTTGGAAAGCGATTTCAAACTTTAAACGGATCACTTGCTCGTAGTCGTTGTGTTATGAAGAAATGATTGCAAACGATTCATTGAATGAAAAATTTCCTCCAATTTCTTTTTTTTCTGTGAAAATTTGACTCAAACACTCAATTTTAAAAGTTTGAAACAGAAGATAGAAAAAATTTTCCTCAAATTAGGCGGAATCTTTAATGCACTTATATTACATTTATTAAAAAGTTCTGCATTCTGGTTTAATAGTTTTTTTAAATTTAATTAATTAATAATCACTGGTTTACAATATAATTATAATGTTTATATGTTTATAAATAATAAATAATTTGTTTACAGCTAATTTACTTTACATTTTTTTTTTGCAACTTTATCCGCTCAAATGAATTAAGGTTTTAACTATTAACTCAATTTGACTGTAAATGTTAAATTTTTATTGTTTAATTGCGAATGAATTTTGGTCAAAAACGTTTCAGCGCTTGTCAAACAATGGCCCATATTTAAGCACAAATAATAAAATTTTTTAACCTGCTGAAATTACCCATACAGTGAGCAATTTTTTTTTCTAGCGGTTTCAAAATAACAAAACCTACTTTCACTTTTATGCGAACGTTTTCATTGGTTCAAAACGGTGTTCATGCGAAAAAATTCGACAATCATTTCGCTTTTAAAGCGTTTTTTTCGACTCTGTTTTAAAAGCAAAACTTCATCCTACTTTCGCACAAACTTTTTTATTCGTAATATTTTTACTAAAAATGTGATCGTTTTTGCTTTTTAACATTTTCATTTTCTCGAAATCATTGCGAGTCATTTAACAGTGTCGAAGTGAGTGAAAGTGAAACAAACCAGATTTGTAAATAATTCACTTCTTTTCTATTTTTCTTTTCTTAATTAACTTTCACAAATTCTCATTCTTTTTGCTCGCTTTTTTGTTGTCACGGTAAGAAATATTTGCAGTTTTGCTCCAAAAAATATTTGCTCAAATTGCGCTCTTTGCTGTGCTTCGATTGCTTTGATTAAACTCTCAAAAATAATCATCGAAGCTTGAACACAATCGCAATATCACAATCACGAAGTAAGTAAATAATTGTTCGATTCTTATCAAAATTTAAATGCTTCTTTCGAGAAAAAACAATGAAAGTGAATATCAGCGATGAAATTGAGCAAAAAGCGGAGCTACGACTCAAGGAGCTGCTGGGAGAGGCGGTTCTTCTGGGTCCCATTTCAGACACAATCGATCCTGAAATACCACCGAAATGGTTCGACAAAGCACTTTTTGAAAAGGGCCAACATCTTGCCCAAAAATACTACATAAGGTAAGTTAACATCGTTTTTTCGATCAAATGAAATCAAAAATTAAAATTTGTTTAAGACTAATAAGCATTTTAATTGGCCTAAACACGAACCATTATATTCTATTTAAACTTAATGTAAAACACGTCTACAGCTTGAATGTTGCTCATTTGGCTGGTTTGATGCTTGGTATTCAGTTACCATTAGCTCTTGTGCCATTATTGTCCACTGGTCGCTCGAAAACAGTTTCTCGACTATTCAAAAGATATCAATCAACGCAGCTTCGAGTGAAGATTTGGTAAATTCAAAAGGATGCGACGTTGTTTACTGACAATTTACATTAAGGTACGAAGAGGATCCGTTTGACAAGAACAGCAAAGCGTTTCACTCATTCAGAGCAGTGCGTGCAATGCATGGAAGCGTGTGCGATAAGATGAATAAAGGAGAACGTCGAGAATTCGGTAAAGACAGAGTGTGGATATCGCAATGTGAAATGGCAATGACATTATGGGCTTTTATGGGTTTACTCATCTTATACCCAAAGGAATGTGGACTGCATAGAGCAAGAAGAGATCATTTCGAGGCATTTATTCACATGTGGAGAGTATTCGCTTATACAAACGGAATCGCTGATCGTTTTAATATTTGTTCGGGGAATTTTGAAGAAACTTATGCTTTGTTTCAGCTCATACTTAATAAAGTTTTCAAGCCACTAGTGATCCGATGCCCAGATGAAGTTGGCATTGAAATGTCCAAAGGTATTGTGAAAGCACTGAGACCAATTACGCCCACCTTGAGATGGCAAGTTTTTATGACTTACTGGTACAATATATTAGACATTCCAAACGAAATTCAGCTATCAGATTGGAAGAAAAGAATTCGTTTTCGCGAACAAAAATTCATTCTCGCCAATCTTCTTAAATATTCCACGTTTCATTGGCTTTTAGGAAATTTGCTTAAATTAAATATTAAATACCAAAATTATAAAAAGAAAAGAGTGCAGAAGAATATGGAGTGTAAATACGCTGATATAATTTATGAAGCTAAATGTGTTTATAATTTAGATTCGCTCAAACAAGAATAATTCTTTGTAAGAATTGCTTTAATGTTCACTTAAAATTATTCATATTAATGTTTCATATTTTCCTTATTTTATTTTACATATAAAAACCGTTTGCATTTGAATCTTTTGCTGCTGGCTAATATTATAGTTTAAATAATTTAATTAAACTTCAAATAATTTTTGTATGATTTTTTATAGTAAAATGTGCACAAAAATTTAAATTTTTCATGCGTTTAAAATCAGAAAACACAACTTGCGTCACTAGACTAATGTTGATAAAACATTTCTCGTCTCAAAAAGATTTTTTACATTTAGAAATGAAACTGCTGAATATATTCGCTTTATTGCAATATTTTGCTAGATCGATTTTCACATAGGAGATAAAAAAATTTAATATACACAAGATCTAAACAAAACGAATCGAAAAACGTCAGCTCGCTTCTCCAAACTTCAGCACAGGAAACTAAATTATCGATCGCTGAAACAACCGCATGTTTCTTAAAGTACGGCAATAGTAACGTGAGTTTGAAAGTGTGTCGAATGTTTGTGGCAACTGATTAAATTTTTGAAAGCATAATCGATAAATGAAAACGAAAAGTCTTTCATTTATCGATGGAAACAGCGAGTGCTGAGATCACGAATGCTGATGATAGAAGAAGTAACGTGATATTCTTTGGAAGTGATAAAGAGAGAATCGACGAACTTTTCGATAACTTTGTAAACTGTGCTCTAATTACACTTCCCTCGATGTTTATTTTCCCGATATTTATTTGGTGTCTCGAAAAGATGAATATCATCTCGATTCCAGAGGGATCTAAATTAGATGTGACTTTGAACGGCATCAATTACTTTATATTCTCATGTGGAATCATGTTCGCATTCATCTTTTTATTTTGCACACTGCTTATCAAAGGACATTTGAAAGTGAACTCTGAACTTCGGCGATCAGCGACGACCGAAGAGACTATTGTTTCGCAGGTAGAAACAACCTCGCCACCAACGGTTCCACAGTTGGTGCTTAATTTGGGATTGAATTGTGAAAATTTCGAAAGTCTTAATTTGAATTCCGATTTGAGTACGATCGAAAACAACATCGAAGCACCACCGTCGTATGAAGAAGCAGTTCGTTTAGAACCGATTGCGGTTCAGCTCGTGCAAACTGACACTTCATGTCATATTTAAATTAGCGATATGCTATTGAGTTTTATCGAACAAGATTTTCTTCTACATTTCAAACTACGAGAAAGAGATGATTAAATTCATTTGAAAGTTTTTTGTGAATGTGATTTCGCTCTTTTGTGGATTCTTCATTTAAAACAAAATTTAACGTTAGTTTAAGCATTTTAAATTAATCGTTAAATTTATTTACAAATACAAATGTAATTGTAATGTCATGAAAGTTTGCATTTCCGAAGAGAAAGGGTTGAATATTCAAAAATTATATAAGAAAATATAAGAAGAAAGCAACTCAAAAAGAGAAATAAGATAAAAATTGCCAAATATTTTTATCTTTCAATGAGAATGGCACTTAAATGCTCCTAAATTGCCACTATGAACAAAAATTAATCGATCATATTTTTTACATTTGCATCAAAAATTTCGTTTCAATTGATTTAAATTCGTTTTGGATATCAAAGTTTTCATTCGTGTCATTATTCTGATTCTAAATGGTGAGCCACAGATTGAAGATAAGCAAGGTTAAGATGAGTGAAAGAATAAAATGCTTCGAAATTGATTGGAGAACCAAAATGTCAATACAAAAGGACATTCTACGCACAATGAATATTTATTTCGAATTTTGAAAGTTTTTAAATTCCAGCCTTTAAGAGATTGTAATTCCGAGAGATTTAGAATAAAAATTTTGACCTGAGTTTGGGGAAAACGAAAAGCAGTAACGAAAAGATTGGAATCTATGTTAGTCTTTGACACGTTGGCAATCTTTTCAACAGTTATTATTTTATGATCACACATTTTAAAGCAGTCCTCATTGTAATCATTGGTGCTGAAAAGCAAAATTTTGATATTTATGCAAGTGCATAGTATTTGAGTCAGAAAGTAAAAATAATTGTTCAATCAACGCAAATCAAAAGTTTTTATATGCGCTTAAGACTCACTAAAAAAAAGATCAAAAGTTGTTGCGTTAAAAATTACTTCAAAATAAATTTCCATTTTTAGACAATTTTTTCTTAATTTTAATTACTTACGCCAATTAAATGTCTCATTTTCATGTGATATTAAAGCATTCCTATCAATGCACTGTGGCTATAAATAGCCAAAATTTATTTCATTCACAACTAATTTTACTAATAAATAAAATAAAATTTTGTTCAATTAATCACTTGCGAATTTTTTGTTTGTTTGTAAAAACGAAATAAATTTTGCGTTTTTTAATCAAAATATTTCTTTGTTGATAATTTTTTTAAATTTAGGTTCTTAAATTCATCTTTTTGTTATGCTGAAATGCTCGTGGGCACAGCGATTCCATTACGAATAGATTAATTTTTATTTTTGGTTTAATTAATGAGAAGAAGTGAACGACAAAAACAAATTTAAAATGCATTTCAAATTGCGTGTTGTCTGCACCAAATTAAACGATTGCAGTGAAATGGAAATCATTTTATATGCAAACGTGATTTGATATTTTTCGCATGTATTTATATCACAGCGATTGCAATAGAATTGAACACAGGATGCGGTTTCTATGGCGATGCTTTCATGGATTTTGTCTCCATTTGTCGATAAATGATTGACATTTGTTTTCGTACCTTTTCATTTTTTTATCAATTGATTTATCGTTAAAAATGTGATTAGTAAGAGTAAATCCAACTGTCGATAATTGCAGTGTGAGAAATGCGATACTAAAGTTCACTTCAAAATGACAGAAGTGCTTGAAAACGAAGCTTCGGTGAGAAACTACACCTCAACTGATATAACAGCGGTGAATGAGAATAGAAATCAGTTGAACGCAGAGAATGGGTTTCACTTCGAGCTTGTGTTTAGACACTATTCAAAGCGACGTGCATTATTTGTGCACAAATACATAGTACGAACAATAAGCGTTTTACTGGGCGTTGGTTTGTTTCACTACATCGTGTCTGTGTACACAAAGCTTGACTTTAGATTTGAAACTTTTTTACTTACATTAGAAATCATTTTGTTAAGTAGTATTGTTGTAATTGCACTTTTGTTTTGTATTTCAATGTTTAAATTTAAATTTAAATTTTTCGCCTCGAACGAACAGTACAGTGAAGATGAACATCCGAGAGCAGAGGCAAATCTAATTGACGACATTCAAATGCAACTAATCGCAAACATCGACACAAACGAACTTCGAGTCTCATTACCTCCAGAAACAA
>NCKU01004001.1:0-13380 GCA_003675995.1 Dinothrombium tinctorium | reverse complement strand
TTGTTAAACAAAATTTTACGCGTTCAAGAGCATTTAAATTTAAAAAATTTATTCAATTCAAAATATCGGCTCAATTACAAAAATTTAAATTGAAAGTAAAGTGAGTAAATTAACTTTAGAAAAGTTTAGTTTACAACCAAAAAAATTAGTTTTTAACTCTAATCATGCCTTCTTTTCAAAGTGAGATAAAAATTTGTGAGTTCAAATTTATGCTGAAGCTCTCGAATTTTACTTTTTCGCGCAAGATTTTATGAATTTTCAATTAAAGATATCGTCAAGGTTTAATATCAAGAAAAGATTAAAATGCATTTGCTTGAGTCACGTTTCGCATTTTTTTACGATACCTTACTCGAACTTGAGTGAAATCTTTTCACGATTTCATTTACGTTCATAGTGTACTACTCCCGACACAAAAAAGTATACAACTTCGCATATGGTGCATCACTGCTGTGTATACTTTTTTGTGTCGAAAGTAGTACACAAAATTGAAAATATTGATAATTTCTTCATGGATCTATTTCGCAAACTATGCTTTATCAGTAAAATCATCAGTAAATGGAAAAAGAAAATATTTTTCATCTATAGAAACTCGTACGTTCTTTACCTTGCCAGCATCTTGCAGATAGCTAAAAATACAGCTCCATATGAATCAAGATGGAAGCGTATTGTGTTTCTGAAGCAGTATTTCAAAGATTCCACTTTAAAAGAGCTCGAAAGTTCTTCGATATGATATGATTAGTTCTCTCATCTCAAATTTACGGAAAAAGCATTTAGGACCCGATTTTAATTTGAATCTATAGAAAGCTTTTTAATGCTTTCTGATTTCTTGTGAACCAATCAAAAGTATACTCGACATCAAGGATATACAAAAGCATTTGAAAGAATTACCAGTTATCAGTATGACGTGATTTTGAATAAATTCTCAATTCAAATTCTCGATTTTTGATTTTTTTTTATGGCTCGTTAAGCCTCTTAATAAGCTAAGAAATATTTCAATTTCAGTAGTAATCTCGTATTAGAGCACAGGGAAAATGAATATTAAAATAAGATATTTCATTAAAGAACATCTTATATTTTTATCTATCTGGTTGAGTTTTTGCTTTAGTGAAAATAGTTTTCAAAGCCGAATATTTTATCTCTAAGTTAAAAACTTGTGGAAACAAGTGAAACTCGATAAATCACTTTAAAAAATATGACTCACTGATTTTTTATTTTCATGCAACTCTTTAAAAGATGTGGAAAAGGAAAAATAATTGTCTCAAAAGCGAGTGTTTCAAAATTTTTCACAAGATTTTAAGCCATTTGAGTCCCGCTGTCCTGTGTTCTTGTAAAATTCATGTTCAATGGAATCCGTTTTCATGTTAAAACTGCCTGACTTATGCTTCCTTTTAACTTCCAGAAACTTAATATAGAGTATAAGGCAAAAGAACTTCTCAACTTATCATAGCTGATTTGATATGATATTGAATTTATAATGATACATTGAAACTACAAACGGTTTATTTCCCTAAACCTGAGAATTTTTCTTAAACCGTACTGCAAAAACATTTCTGCAAGTTCACAAACTGTAAATGTCTTCATTTATTAGACTTTAAAAATTTTCCCTCAAAGATGCCAAATTTTTTAGCAAAAATGCATTTAATTTTTCGATACAGGAACACTTCATCTATCTGTCGACGTCAATTTGAAGCAACTACAATACTCATCGAAGAAGCTGAGAGATGGTTTACTGATAACCGCGAATATATAGCCTCATAAGAAACAAAAAAGCCATTGCACGATTAGGGGAATGAACATTATTGGTCCTTTCTTCTTCAAAACTAATGTCCGTCTATTATTTTGTTTTCTTTTCTGTACTTTCAATACAGTGCAAGTAATGTGATCAATTTGTTTGAAGCTCTTTAGATAAGAAAAGTTTTTATCCTACAACAATATTAGATTCCAACAGAAACGTTTGATATTTTAATTTTATTCGTAAACTCATGTAAGGCATTTCAAACATTGGCAATGAATTTTTTAATAATTTTATGATTTTCAGCAATTAGAAAGATAAAAAACATTTTCCGAATTAGTTGACGATAAAAATTAGTATTGGAAGCGAAAAACAAAATTGATAAACCGAAAAGAATTTACTGAAAACAGCGGGTTTGGGTAATTACCTGTAGTTATTCCCATGTTCGAATCATAACGCCCATCACTTTGACATTTAAATTATAAAAAAAGTGATTAAAAAAATAGAAATTTCACAACTAATTAGTTTTAGAAATCTATAAACGCTGCAATTTTTAAACATTTAGCCATGAAGCACTACAAAAATTTTAATTGAATAATAGTCAAACACTAAAAACCAAGATTTCGTTAACTTTGAATTTAAAAAATACTGTGCTACACATTCGAATGGTTACAGAGCTTTTCTTTCAAAAGTTTGCCTTAACAAGGATATAAAAGCAACATCAAAGAATCCATAACGCTTGTGCGAAGTTTTATCCACGTGCGAACTTTATAATTAAGTCTATCAGTGAAAATTTTGTTTTTAATGCTACTGCTGATCGATTTTACGAATTTTGATCAGATTTTCTCTTTTATGATGTGAGTTACACATTATTTCTATTTAATTTTCTATTAGATATTTTGTGTAAATTGGTCAAAATAAACATATTTGTTATTTATCAACTAAATAATTTAACGAGCTATCGAAATAAAGCTCATCAAAAAGTCTTTGACAATAGCAAATTCCTATTAAAATTGGAGAAGTTAATCACCAGTAGCATTAAAAGCAAAGTTTTTTCCATAGACTTAATTACAAGGTTCGCATGTGAATATAACTTCGCAGGAGCGTTATGTACACAAAAGGACTATGGAAATGTTTTCTTATCTTTCGAATTCTGAAAATTACAAAATGAATAAAAAAAATTCATTGCAAATGTTTGAAATGCTTTAAACACCCGAAGAGTGCGAAATTTTACTCAAGATGTGCTCAATGCTTCAGGGTAAAATAATTATTGACAAAGTGAAATTTGTGGCTTGTTTAAATTTCAACTTGCTTTCCAATTTTCCTTAAAATATTGCTTATCAAACTCAATCACATATCAATCATAGCTTTAAAGCGAACCATTTGAATGTTCTTTAGTTCATGTCACGTCTGAGGGTGAAAACAAGAAATTAAGGGAGCATCTGCCTCTTTTGTATGCGAAAAATGTACGTAAAGCAAAGTATGCAAATTTTTAATATAACTTCATCACAAAAAAACTTTTTAGCTCTTGAAAATAAAGCGCTCAAGTTCTCATTTTGTTTATCCCGACTGCCGCTCTTGTCACTCATACTTTTAACTCGAGATCTGTCAAACGGATTTTCATCAAATTTTGTGCAGTTTTGACAAAAAATTTTCCATTTAAAACTGGCTTATTTCAATATTAAATAAATGCATAAAATAGGCAACTTTTTGACCAGCACTGTACACAAAAGTCAGGGTTTGAGCCAATGAGATAATGTATTTTTCCAGGCCGAAAAATCTTAGACTGCCAGAATTATGAGTGCTTAAATCTCATATTCATTCGATTAACTAAAATTTTTGTTAAAACAATGCATTTCTGTAAAAAAAACTTAAAATTAAGATGTCAATATTTCTTTGATGATTATTTTAAGTGATGGATTTGGTATGAGCATTTGCAAATATTCAAGTCTCTATAATAATCGATGAGAAATTTAAAAACTTTTTAGATAAATACATGAAAAGAATGAAACTAATTGAAATTAATGAATTCAGCTTTCTTCAATTAATTATATCTGAGCTTGAGACTTAAGCATTTGCATTTGACCAACAAATTGATGTGATCGAGAAAGTTAAAGACAAATTGTAAAAAAGAATTTTTAGAGAAGTTAAAAAAATGTTTGTTTAAAAACCCTCATTTGATAAAAATCATCGAGACAATCATGAAATGAATTGGAAACTTATTTGCTCCATTAGCGACAGTAGATTTTGACAGATCATGTTATTCTCATAAATGCATATTATTAGATCGTTGTCATCGTCTTTCTTGTTATAACTCAATGTAATTCAATCTAATCGCATTTTGGAATAAAAAACTTTAGCCGAAATCTGGCCGAAAAAAGGCCTCTTTTTCAGCCGAAATTCGACCGAAAAATGCCTATTTTTGCGCCGAAAAACACATTCCTAATTATTTATTTATTAAGATTAATTAAAATTTAAAATTTTTTTGAAAAAGCGCTTTTTTGATCGCGCCATTATTTTTGTACCCAGCGGAGTTTTTATATTTTTTGCTAATAAATTCCTCGATTTTCTATGGATTTTTTAGTAAAAGTGCGTTTACTTTGTAAATAATAATCGGCGTTATTTTCTACCTGTAAATCAGCATAAATAACATTTTTACAGCATTTGTACCTACCTTTTTCAGTAACAATAGACGGCACTTGAAAATTACTTTGAATTACATCAAACATGATGGTAATTTGTGTAATAATTTACCCTCCACATCAAAAAGGAAGTTTTTGTTTTTGCTTTGCAAATAACAATTGTAATAACTTGCTTCACTTGCATGCTAATTCTGCTTATTTTACATGCAAAGCCCGTTTCGCTCGTAGCTTCTCTTATACGGGACCACGAGGTACTGCTCACTGACAGTGACCCGATAGACTATTATTACCAAAAAATCACTCAGGTATGTATTTTCCAAATTCTGTTGATATTGGTGATGCTTTTGTTAGAAATCATCGGTGACGATGTAAGAGTGATAACAAAATTTTGTTACCAACAAAGCATTGTAATATTAACTCAATTCTTAACTTTTTTCGGTGAAAATTTTGTTGAATAGTGTTATTTGAAACCGGTTATGTATGGGTTGGATCGAAGTGGGATCGGTTCCGGGCTCAAAGAACCTGAGCTCGGACATGAAAAATTGGCCCGCTTTACACTCAATCTTAAATTTCAAAATATTTTTCTCTTCCATTCTGCGATCAATGCAAAGTTGTCTGTTTTATCACGAATGATTTATAACCGCAGATTGCAAACTACTTACCATTCTTAAGAATATGAGGTGGTTTCGTGTCTTCCGTCTTACGGAAGCAGGGACAAATGCCTTTTGACTTCGGAGTGCCGAACACATTGATGTTGTGCCAAGAGATTGATACGGGGTAGCTTAAAACGCTCGGCAGTCTTTTTCTGCCGCCTTCTCTTACTTCTAAATTGTTCGTATCATTGTATGCAGGTATTACGGTCTGAAACAAAAATTAAGAATGTGAATGTGAATCTAAATGAAAGTCGATAAGAAATTCTTGTTTTTCTTTGATCAATTATTTAGTCACTGTTTGCAGCAATTAAATATCAATTAGCGAACTAAGCGACAAGGTTTGCAAAAAAAAGTTGACGATGAATAAATTAATCACAACTTGATGTCAAAAGCGAGATGCTTGAAGATTGAAAATTATCGTCTTCACTTTTTTTTGAAAATATCGTCGATTCTTTTTCTGACGCTTGAAGTTTTCCTCAATTCTGCCCTTGTCCCATATCAAACATTTTTTAAAAATTAATTCATAAATTTTTCGGCTCCGTATGCTAAATGCACAAATAATTTTTTTTCATTCGAATCGAGAATGAATATGCTTAAACGGCGATGAATTTGCCGCACTTGTCAATCGGGTGAAAGCGATTTTAAAAATATCACTCGAAATTAAACGCTTCTCAGTGACCGTAAATGAAATCGATACGAAATAAGTAACGGTTGCTTGGAGCTAAATTCTGCGACTTGTTCGGCGGTGAATGAAAAAGTTTACTTACGCTCAGACTTCCCGATGCTTCGTATTTCAACGCGAGATTATCGTTTTGAGCACTTCGATCATTTTTCGCTCCCAAAAGCGGAGATCTCTCATTGTCCACATCCATTGATCAGCACCGATTTAGCAAGTGAATTCGAAAACGCACCCGATGAAGTGAAGCGGATTACTGGTCAGCTTTTAACTCGCGTCCTTCTAGTTTTCTCCTCTATCAGGCGTTAAATTGCCGAGAATCATCAAACGCTTCGTTTGCATTCCTTCACTTTATTTTTTGAATCAGGTTTTCGAAGTTTGATTAACTCCACCTGTTCGGCCGCTATGTCCAATCCATCTCTTTCTCTCCAACTTATTTTTAATTCAAGGCTTCTCGGTTTTCCTCTAAAATGTTTTTCACTATTTTGAACTTCATTTTGCGTTTATCAATTTCAATTTTTGAATATTACGTGTTGAAAATTAAAACGAATTCACAGAAGATCATTGCGAATGCTTAGTTTTAAAAGATGAGACTTGAATGAAAACGCTGTTTGAATTTTTAAAATTAAAATGCAAAAGAAATAAATTCTTATCGGCAAAATATAATTTTTGAGCTAAACGATTTTTTCATGTTTACTTTTAATAAACATTTTTACTGACAATCGAATTGAAGTTTTTCAATGTTCACTTTTTTAATTGATTTTCATGTGATTTCAGCTTGTTTACTAAAATAAGTTTGCACACGAAATTGAAAAAAATAATCGTGATTTTCCTTTTAAATAACTTGAAGAACGCAATTTCAAGAAAAAAACACACAGAAAATGCCAATTTAGTGAGCAGTCGATGTAATATAAATGCATTTCTCTAGTTATTTGCGAATTACTAGCAATCACTTCAAATTATGCGAGTTTTTAAGCGCTTTTAACAATGTAAATATCATGAAATAAAAATTTTTCATTACATTCTAATGAGTTTTTTTTTGTGATAAAGAACTCGCATTTGATAAGAGTTGAAAAGTTTTTATTTTAAATTTCGATAGCTTTAAACTCAAAAGTCAAAAAGAGTGAAAAAAATTGCAATTTACCATAATGTCTATATACTTGGCCGATTTTATATTTATTTTAATAATTCGCTTTCATTAAATCAAGTAATTTATTAGTTTTTAATCAAATATTTTACAAAGGTCGAAAAAATTTTTTTATGCTAAAAGAAAAAGTAGTGGACATTGCAATTGGGCTCCAATGTTTCAATAATGAGAATCGAGATAAGCGATTATTTTTTATTTGAGGTAGAGTGCGAATAGTTTTGAAATTATTTAAATCGCTTCAGATTCGAGCTTTTTCAGACCTGATAAAAGTTTGGTATTTTCGGGCTCTGTATCCAGGTTGAGCCATAGCTTTTGTTCGGCTACGATTTCATTCTATAATTTGAGATGATGTCGAATGTTGGAAAACAAAATTCAAACTTTTATACTTCATTGTTGCATAACCAAAATGCGTGATATTCATGTGAAGAAAAGATGTTCATTAGTTCCAATTTTTGCTCGTTGATATTTACTCTTTAATTCTATGAAACCTTTTTTGGAAATTTTTTTCTTTAATTATCTTGTTTAAATGGCTCTCAAAAAATTTTTCTCTGAGAAAGCGCTCAAGTTCTTAATATTTTTAAAAATATTTTTTTTCTCCAACTCTTCACTCCTCCTTGACCATCCCTTCACTCTCCCTTCTTGTTTTGTAAATGACTAATTTTTTCGATCTATCTATGTGGGATAAGTCAAAGGCAATGCTTCAATTTTACTAAAAATCTACATAGAAAAGTTTCGTTAAAATTGCCCAGCTTGCTTTTTACGATAATTTTTTTTTCTATTCATTTTAAAACCTCTTCATCTTTTTATTCTCAAATTGATAAAATTTTGATCTTGTTTATTCTTTTTGATAACATTTATGGAAGATTTATATTTATAATGATGCTATTCAATAAAAAAAGTCAATTTTTTGCCTGCTTTTGACAGTACACTTTGATAGAAAATGATCTTGAATAATGTATTAAAATCACTTTATTGAAATCACATTCTACTAACAGATAAAAAATTCCTTTCATTTTACTTTGAAAAAGAAACTTTCTTTTACGTTGAACAAAGATTGGTTCCTTAACAAATAAATACGCTATACTATACTGTACTACATGTACTATATGCTTTCACAATATTCGGAATGCCAGGGTGTCTTGAAACTTTAGTATTTTACTTTTTCATCAATTTTTTCACAAAACATCGGCACGACAGTTTAGCCAGATAAACTTCCAGCAAGCTGTTAAATCGTGTCTCAAATTTCCATACATATGTTAAACAATTGTTCTCCTGTATAAACTGAAATTTTAGAAAAAGTGAAGATTCATTTTGATACCTTTCAATGGTAAGAAAAACTTTTTGCATTTTTTCATTTTTCTAGATTTTTATATTTAAGCTGAAAAAACACTTCTTAATGCTATGAAAGTGTTCATTTTTAAGTATTTTACCACTATTTAGAAATTTCACAACCTCAAAATATTTTAAATATAATGCAAATGCGTTTTCAAAGTGAAATTTGTTCGGAACATACGCCTAAGTTTCTTACTTCACTTTGAGCAGTATGTTGGTATTCCTTCATTAGACCACCCTTTCTATGTTTTTGGTTTCGATTAGATCGATTTTTCGGACCTCTCTATTGCTCTTTGTTGTACAAAAGATGAAGAAGTTGAGATGCAACGATGTTCACAAAACTCAAAAGTATGTTGAAGCTCATCGATTATCATGTTTCAGAATCGAAATTAATGCGTTTCAAAAGTCGCATAAATTTAGTAGAAAGCGTGCAAAATATTTGTTTTCTTTGTGTGATCTATTGCGTGTAGCTATTTACTTTCTTCGTATCTTTGAACGTTAATGACATTAATTTTAAATGTTCATCAATGACACCATTTTGAAGTGTAACCAATTTGCAGTTTCGGCAAAATAAACAACATTTACGCTTTACTTCACAAATTTGTATATAATACTTAAAGAAAAAAGCCGAAACAAGCAGCCTAAGAAGCAATGCTCAGCTTAAACTTTTATTGAACAATAAATGAAATTTGTGCAGTCAAACTATTACCGATTCAAAAAGGAAATAATCGACGCTTAAAACACAATTTTAGTTACACGACAAAACAGCGCCAAAGTAGTTTTTGCTATTGCCAAAAATAAAATTTCAACAAGTTTTTATTTACGCGAAGTTATGTCCGTCGGTCTTTGAAAGCGGACTTTAAAAAAGCAAACGCAACGTTTTTCCTCCCAAGTCAAAAATCGTTCGCCTCGCATTTCAGCAATGAAACGACTCAAGTATTAGACGGTCCCTGCTTAAATCCGATTCCGAACTCAAGTTTTCGAATCGGAAACCGAAAAGAAAAATCGAAAAATGATTCTTAAAGCGTTGAAAACAATACGAAACAATTGGAAAAAGAGCACCGTTATTGTGTGTGTGGCTGCTTATGGCGTCAATTGGCTCAACACTCGAATGAAGTGAGTACTAACCGAACTCAGATTTTCTGTTCAATTCTTAATCTTTAGAATCGATCACTTGATGCGTGTGTATTGCGAAGAGGCGATTGAATTCGGAAACGAACCGTTGAATCCGTACGCTGCTCCGCGACATGTTACGGTCATTTTGAATCCGGTGTCCAAAGATAGAAAATGCAAACAACTGTACGAAAAATATGTTTCGCCTTTGTTTAACTGTGCGGGAATCAAAGTGAGTGTATTGCAGACAGAATCCGAAGGAGAGGCCAAAAATTTAATGAATATTATGCAAAATACTGACGCCGTGGTCGTTGTCGGCGGACTCGGCACTGTTCACGAATCGATCACCGGTCTTTTGCGAAGAAATGATTCCGATTCAATCTCTACTTCATTGCCAATCGGTGTCATTCCAATGAGCAAAAGAAACTATAGATTTTCTGAAATATTTGATTTCGCCAAACTTCCGATTAACGAAAGTAAGCGGTTGTCGGAAGTGAGAATAATAGCGGAGTCTGCAATGACCATAATCAGAGAGACCAAAAAAACAGTCGACGTGATCAAAATCGAAGGAAAAGAAATTGGGAAACCTGTCTATGCTTTTAACGGAATGGAATTCGGCATTCTCAATGATTTAGTAAATAAAGTAGACAAGTATTGGTATTTTGGCAGCTACATAAAACCTTATTATTCTATGATCAGAGGAACGATCTTAAAAGTTCGTAATTTCCAACAAATTCATGGATGTAAATTTGTTTTCATTTAGAACCGCGAATCTCTAAATATTCCTGTTGATGTGAACATATCTTACACCGAACCATGTAATGGTTGCTCGAAATGTTACCAGGCAACAAAGGAGTCGAAAACAATTGATGAATCGAGCCGGCGATGGTGGCATGCTTTTGTTCCTAGAAAATTGGGTTCTCAGCCAAACTCTTTGAATTTATCAGAGCCAGCTGTAGATTATAGTTCAGTTGTCAATGAAAAGTGCGGTGTTTGGAGAGATTTAACTGAAAAACAACTGTTAAACGTAGCTATTAGGAATTCAGTTTACAATAGAAAAATGCAATTGATGCTTCATTTAAGCGATGACATGAAGAAGTCGGAAATAATCAGAGAGGGGTAAGTTTTAAAAATTTTCATTAGATCGCTATGAATAGATTTTCTTTTCAGAATCAACTTGTACAAAAACAATAAATTAAAATCAGCAAAAATAATAGAAGCTCAAAACATAAGAATAAAACTAGCACCAAATATTAAGCAGACAACAAATGAAAATGAAAACGAACTCGAAAATCCAGAAGACAAAAACAAAGTAATAAACAATGACTTATGGTTCAGTATTGACAGTGAACGGTATGAATCGCAAAGTGTAGAATTAACTCTTTTGCCACGAAAAGTAAACGTTTATTGTTAAATTTTTACATCTGCCATTAAATACAACTTACTTCTTTTTGAGAGGGTTTCAAATATAATTTTTTACTTTCACGAATTACAGCGAATTTTCAAATGAAATCAGCATCAAAATATTTTTCTACATTTCGAAAGCTTTATATCTCGAACTTGATAATTGAGGATTTCACGAAAATCAATTGCAATAAGAGAAACCATTGCCGAAAACACAAGTGTTTCGACAAGTTCCATAACTGTGGGCCTTTTCTCCCATTTCTTCGCATTTATACAAATTCCACGGAACACACGACAGGCTTAACTCGTACCCACAGTAAGTGCCCGCTGGTCTGTTGCATCGACAAGCAGCAGAAGAAGTAAATGATAAACTGAACACTATAAGTGACAATAAACAAATCAAAACTTTTTTCTGATTTTTCATCTTCGAAAATTTGAGAATGAAGCCAAGTGAAATGGAAAGGATCGAAGAAATAAGTGTTGAGAAAATTTCTGGAAGATCTTTTATATATCAGGTTTTAGGCTCAGCACGCAAAATTGACTTTAAAAGCAGCGCGTGGTTTTATAGTTTTTGAAAGGCTTAACGCTGTTTCATTGTTTTCAAAATACTTTTTAAATGACAGCGAGTTGTCTGTAAAAACAAGAAACCGATAAATTTGACCTAATCAAAACAAATTTTGCCATCCGTTGCGCGAAGATAACGAAAAGCTCTTCTTTCTCCTTAGAGTCATGATTCATTTTTCTTTCTTTCTTTTTTAATTTATATTCACTGCAAACAATTTCTTGTGAATCAATGGTAAAAAAATGTTAAATTTACACTGCTATAATCACTATAATAATCATTCAATTTTACATGAATCAACGAACGGATATACCTGAAACGAATTGAAGATTAGACTGAATTTTTTGGCCATTTGAAATGCATACTCTATAGATAACTTTTCCTATGATTAAACCCATAGGAACAGCACCATACTTCCGTGAATCATTCGACTGTAATTTATTATCACCTTCTAACCAAACGTGGCCTTTTGGTACCTTAACCAATTTGAAAGATAAATTATACATTAAACTATCAGAAATTCCGTCTTACTGAGGGTGCGAATAAACCATGACCTATCTTGTCGCCTTCCATCCCAACTATTCGTTTACAAATTAAGCGATTAGGGTCGTCTGGCGATCGAGCGATGACTACGTTGCCTCTACAATTAATAACAATTAATGGAAACGACGATTTATAAACAAATTCACACAACCTTTCAATGTTGTTGCGATAAACAGCCCATTGACTGCTTAATAATACGTCATTACTTCTAATTGTGGGTTCCATTGATATGCCTTCACACTGAATAAAATACATAAAGACATTATATAAAGAGATATGAAGATATTAAAGATTTAGCATCAATTGCAAGTTTAGCAAAGTATCGAAGTGAGTTTCAAGTAATTCGATCGAATTGCACACATACTTTAACCAATTTGAAGCCGTATTCAGTGAAACACCAATAAATGCAAACCACTTGTAAGCAATTGCGAGTGTAAACACAAAATTGTTTCGCAACCATGTTTTCGTCGATAAATATGCAGTCGAATAAATCTGAAATGATAAAGAGAAATAGTTTCGCAGATAACGAGTGAATGCTAAAAGCGATACGCAACTCGCCGCCATTTGCTTACCGTTTTGATTCGCTGAAAACAAGTGCGTTTCGTTCGTTTCAATCGCTTGATTAACGTGAGTAATGAACGCGCGAATATTCGCTTTCGCTTTTCTAGTTTAAAACACAACTTTGCTTCTCTTTTACAAACATTTCCCTCGATTTTTGCGTTCACGTTTTCGATATTCGTAAAGCGTTTCCACTTTTCGTGCGTTATTTCTCTGAAAGATGGCGACTGTTCGCGAGCTGTGCGCTGTTTAGCAAAAAAAAAAGTTCTAAACGAGTGAAGATTGAAAATCATGAAAATGCGAATTCACTGCGAACGATCGCTGCTTTCTTTACAATCTAACGATGTAAGCAATTGAATTACTATTAAATACTATGCTTGCATCAATCGAAGCGCTTTATTTGCAATATCGCCTTTGATTTTTTTCCGATAGCGAGGTTCACCATTTTTTTAGATTTGCCAAAACAGCTTCGATTGTGTAATAAAACGATTAGAGAATGCAAACTTAGCTTTTAACTGTACAAACTAAATAACGCATCAATAGCATGAATAACAAATCGCTAAGCACTTTAAATTATGTGAAAATTCGTTAGAATATGAATAAAATTGAATAAAGTTTTATTCAATGTACAGGGCGTTCATAAAGCAAGTGCTACATTTTTCGATTACTAACAATTTTGGCGATAATTTGTTTAATACACAAGTACTCAGTTCTTGTAAATCTTTTCTAAATAGTTTCTCTCTTCAGCATTTAATTTTTTATTTTTAAAAACTTATGAATAGAGAAATTTGAAAATTTCAAAACTGATAATCCTATGAGAGCGCAATTTCGCCAACTTTGATTCTGAATAACTTCCAAAAAATAATTTGATATTAGTTCTACACCTCATCATCTCTACGAAAGCATCGAAAAAACGTTTTAATAAAAAAAATCATATTTAGTCGCTTTGTTTTCTTCTTATAATCCATTATAAAATGTATCACTTACTTTTTGAACGCCCTGTACGTTACAATATACA
>NCKU01004000.1:0-13384 GCA_003675995.1 Dinothrombium tinctorium | reverse complement strand
AGTGTCCGAAAGACTTAAACGTAATAAAAATTAATCAAAGAAGGCAATTATTGTGAAATCCTTTCGACTTGTTTACAAAAGAAATTTGTTTAAAGAGCTATTCAACCTTTCTTTTAGGAACTTTTATAAGTGTAAAAGATTTTATTGTTTTAAAAAGCAGCCGATTAAATAATTTTATTTTCATTATTTAGCTTCCAAGACATTTTACCGTCTTTGAAATATTTATTCGCATTTTTCTGCAGCAGCAAATGGCTTTCAATTCGCTGAACAAGTGGTGTGATATAAAATAATGCTTTCGAACGTAATTTGGAAGATGAGTTTGTGACAAAAGCGAACCTTTACATTAAATACGGAGAGAGAAAGAGACATTCATAAAGAGAGAAAAGAGCAAACGATGCTTACTATATACAAAGTGTATCTGCAACTCGCCCTTTCTTATACGCAGCTTTTCTGCTCGCTTCCCTTTGTCACAACTCGGAAGAAATGTCAATCTGAGAGAGATGAACAACTTTTTTTTTCTGTGATCAGTGCATTTTGGTGGTAGTAAGAGATAGAGAAAAAAAGCGGCAATTTGTTTTCGCAAATTAGACACTAAGCAAAACTTTTTTTTCGTTACTCGCACGCTGCAATTAATTAACGTCCGTAAGTGTTGATACTTCATTTTTTCATCCCAAGAAACAAAGGAAAAGTTAAGGAAAAAAAATTTAGTGAGCGAAGAAACGATTCGCTTTCGCTTTCTTGTGTCACACATTCTCTGAACTGTACTCAAACTCAGTGTGGCAATGCTTCTGCGATGTTCACGAATTCCACGCTAGAAATGCATGCATTTCGATGGCTTTCAAAAGTAACCTTTTGCGATTTTGTATCGTAAGCATAAGTTTCAAATTGCTTCACCATTACTCTAATCTCTTTATCTCTATATACTAGCCAGTGAAGAATGAAACTTTCGAGCAGCTAATAGTGCCATACGTAAATAACCGTAAATAAATTTTATCTGAATTTAATGTAATCAAAATTTCATTTTCAAAAGCGGAACGAGATATTGTATATCAAAACTAAAATGTGATGTGCATAATATTTGATAACAATTTTTTATGTGAACTAAACTAAACGTATGTATAAAAAAAACTTTTTTGAATGCGTATGAATATTTTCATAGCAGAAAAACTCAAGTTTCAAAGTTTCGCTTCGAAAATGATCTCTTCGCTTTTTTTGTGCGTAGGTTTTCGCTTCAAAATGAAGTAAGATTAGAGAAAAAAAGCTTTAAAGATCAGTGAACACAGAAGTGTAAGCAAAAGTGACTTTGTGCGAAAGAAAAAGAAGATAGTGAATGAATAAATGAATTTTAGGTAAATGTTGAAGATGCGGAAAGCCGAGAACAATTTCGCTTTGCATAATTTCAGCAGAGGTAAAGTGTGTGCATTTGTCACTTACCATGAAAGAAAGATTCTAATTTTTACCAACTGGTGAAAACTTTTTTAAAACGATGACAGAGGCTGGAATCGAACCGAAATCGCACAAAATTGTCGTCGAGGCTGACATTTGTGAAAATAGAGAAGAAGTAATTAAAAATGTTAGTTTGAAAGAAGTCACATCTCCGAAACTGAGATTTTTGGATCAAAAGACGCCGGAGGAAAGTAGAAAAAATGAGGTAAGTACTTCCTCTTTCTCCAGCTTCACCATACGCAATTCAATTTTTAGGAATTTGAAGCTAACGAAAAAAAATCTGTTAAGCCTTTAGTTTATAGCTTCGATGAGAATATAATCCGTCGAAAAGAGGAAAATGGAGTAAAGGAAGGAGATATTAAGCAGCAACTTTGTGAAAACAGTCTTCGACTCAAAACTGTGAACGAAGCAAACTTTAAATCGAGATCATTGGAGTTAAAAACACAAACCATTCGACAACATTATTACCCTGAAGGAAACTGGGGATGGATTATTGTATTTACTTCGACTGCCGTTCACTTCATTACATCAGGATTACAGTTGAGCTTTGGAGTTATACTTTCTAATTTGAAACAAGAAAAATTCGCGGGGAGTGACATGGAAGGAGGTAAAAAAAGTTTCATTTTTCTACTTTCGAAGTTAAAATTACATTTATGTCTTGTGAACAAAAATTCTTTCATTTTTTTTCCACTTCTCTCACTTCAAACTTCGACGATTACAGAAATGTCTATATAACTTTCTCGAGAGTAGTTGAATTTAATGACAGTCAAGTTTTATCCATCATATTTTCCGCTTTCATGTCGCGACCAAATGATCGAGTGGCCTTTTTTATGAAAACTTTGAAATTCACCAAAAAAAAAGAAAGAAAAAACAGAATGAAAGCTAAATCTTTAAGGTGATCATACTATTAAATTACACATAAAAGTATCTCTAGAAGTTGACTTTTTAATTCGATCAAGTCTAAAAAAATTCAAAGTAATTATTATCGTTGAAGATTTTTCCGCTCGAGGTATTGAATTCATATAATGCGTTTGATTACATTCACTGTCATTTAAATTGCAAAGAAAAAAAAGCAAAACTTTAAAAAATTTCAACGCAAAATGATGCCTAAGCCATGTCTCAACTTTAAATTAATGTTCTCTCGTCTATAAATGGCGGTGAAATTTGAGTGAAGTGAACCATTAAGTTTTTTGTTGCTTCGCGAAATAAGCTCGGCGATAGCGGCTCAACTCTATTGCTATTAAAAATGGGTTTTTGAACTATTTTTCTTTGCGATCGAGAAGCACTAACAAACTTAAGTAAATTCGACATCTTTCAAATGATGCTTAAGTCAAATTCAGTCGCTCGTATTTATTCTTAACCGTTCATAGCTGTTATCGTGTTTATTTTCTTAAGACCGCAGAAAGCATCGAGACTCGCAGTAATTTTGTTTTGCTTTATTTTTACGGAGTCATCATAGTTTGTATTGAAATAATAAATTTTAACGATTTTAAATCCTTTCGCTGATTTATAGCTCACATAGATCACAGTTTCCTGTATAAATAAAGATAGCGATGAGCTACATATTAAAATTTTTTATTTTCGCTCGATAAAATTTTTTTATCTGCTAATTTATGAAAGTGAAAAATGTTTATCCAATGATAATTAAGAAGAGATTTTAGAGATCGCTTGAAAAGATTAGAATCAATTTTTTTTTCTAATTAAAACCCGAATCAATTTGAATTTAAACACTATGTAGAAAACAAAAATTTCAAAGTTTACATTAGTTTAAAGCAAATTTTAATCTCTCGAAAAGAGAAAAATTGATTCCACTCTTAAGCATTCAACAACTACTAATCATTAGATTTATTTCAAGCAATACGCAATCTTCAATTGATTCGCTTGTTAAGAGCAAAATATTAATCCTCCTAACAAAGCTCTCTGGCGAATTCGATCGGCAAAGCCAAATGATTAAATGATTGGCTTCGAGTTTAAGTTTTAATGAGAATTTTTTATTACATTGTTCATTAGTTTCAGCGAAAATCAGAAAAAGAAAAAATGTAAGCCTCTAATGAAAATCTCGTGCATAAATTTTAAAAAAATCAAAATGTATTGCGCTTCCTAATCTCTTCTCTTTTCTCTTTTTTTAAATTTCGGCTAATAAAAATAAACGCGATGCGTTAATTTACGCTAAATTTAATATTATGAAAAGCTAAGCGTACAACTTTTTAAAAATAATGATATTCTTTCTCGAAAAAAATTGATATACATTTTAGCTTTTACTTTAAAAAGAAAAAATTAAAATTTAATTGAGTTTTGTTCCATAGTTAAACTCAGTTGAAATTAGAAACAAGTAAATTAAATCACGTTTCTCAATAAAAAAAACTGATGCATGTTTATTAATCATTTAAAATGCTCATTTTCAAAAATGTACAGCTCCCGACAGAATGTTTTGTATTACATGCATGATTGATAAGTTAAACGAACAAAAAGCAGATAAATGGAAAGAGTAAAATACAAAATTTAATTTTTTCAAGAAATAATTCATCTTTAATTTTCCACTATTCTCGGATCATATAAAAAATCGCCAGCGATTTCTTTCCATGTGGTGAAATCAAACAAATTTGAATCGCGTTTCGTAAGCTCTGTAATTACAAAATTATTCTTTGTGTTAGAGACGATGTCTACTTAAAAGTTTGTTAAGCTTTTCACATTTACATCATATTGCTATGTTTGATAATGTTAGCCATTTGGCAATAATCCAAAGAGAAACATTTCAGACTGATTCTAACAAGCTGTAGATTAGTTGTTTTAAACTAATGATGTGCCTTCAGGAAAGGTTAAGGGTGAATTGCGAAGAGTTTAATATATATTATAATATGTAAAAAGTACTGAAAAAAGTAAAAAAGTCTAAAACTGATTGTTTGAGATCAAAAAAATTTTTTTATTTAATCCATGAAATTATACACTAAAATTGTCTATTTGAATAATAATTCAATTCGCTTTAACTTTGTAGCTTTTTTAAGCAAATTGTAAGCTATGTGTCTCATCAAGTCGGCGAGTAATATTCTATACGGCAGTTAGTCTAGTTATCAAATGATTTTCCCCGCATATTTCGCCTTGTAACATTTATTTCTATGTGCTGAGAATCGGCCATTTGCTTAATGGGTTCATAGTCAGATAATTTAGTCAACTTTTTTTTTAATTCCTTCCTTAAAAAAATTAATAAAATGTTAATGATCTCAAATTGTATTAAATCGCATTAACACTTTTACTCGAAACAAAAGCTAAAGTACGAGCAACCAAAAAATAAAACTAAAAAATGTAAATGCAAAATTCTTATTTGAATAATTTTTCGCTTCTGTGAAGTTTCTGCTTCACATTCGTTTGACTAAAAAAAAAGTTTAACGTGGGGATAAAAGCAAATGAATTCATAATTCAAAAACGCGAATTGTTAAATTCTCTGAATGCGTTTGAGAAAATTAGCGAATTTTATTTATTTTTCAACTTTTCAAAAATTCTTTTGCAAAATTTTGAATAAAATTTTATTTCAATTCTTTTATTTGAAATTTTTTAAAATATAAACATAAATTTAAATTTATTTGTAAATTTACAAAAACAAAGAGGTGCAATTGTATGTATTTAAAAACTCATTTGAATTTTTTTCGTAACGTTGGAAAAGTGTTTTGCTTGAGGTTATAACCTTAGAAGTCAATAATATTTCGATTGTTTTTTGTCAATATTTGAGTAATGCTTTAGATTTTATTTCAAAGAAAACTTTAAAATTTTTTCCCAAAGTTTAGTTTTTTTTTCGTTTGATCTCTTCATTTCTAAAACTTACAGTTGAGCGTTTGTTCTATTTTTAACACTAAGCAAAATTCTCAAACTAAGCGATACCCTAACAAGTTTCATGATAATTTCCCTTGATTTTCATTATTCATTCATTCCTGCTAATCTTACTTTCCTATTATTTTCATTATCTAATTAGTTTTCAGCAAGAATTGAATATAAATTTCATTTTACCACAAGCTAATAAATGAAAGCTAATCTTGTTTAGTTTAGCTGCAGAAAACCTCATTCATAGTTTTACAAGCAAAGAATTAAAAAATATCTATATATATAACTTTCTGTGCTTTGCTTATCCAATTCTCTTGAATAAAACATCGTTTTTAATTTATATTCTCTAATTGAACTTTAAAATTTTAACATTCTTGAAAAATCTTTTTACTCTAAGAATGCTAACGCAAGAAGACACTTATCATCTCACTCTTTTTTTGTTAGAATAAACAAATAAAATTTTTAAGCATTTTCAAATTCAATTTTCAAAAAATTGTGTTCAACACAAAAAAAGTCCAAACAGAATAAATTGACTCCTAACATAGAGTGTGTACACTTGTCACTAAAAATGGGTCAAATGTCAGAAAAAGTTAAAACTATTTATGACAATGAATTGAATTTCTTTTAATACAAAAAAAAAAAATCAAATGCGTTGTAACAATTTCCTTCTGCAACTCTGTCAAAATTTGAGAAACAGACAATCGAAGCAAACAAATTTGATATATCGCAACAAAAGAAAAAAAGTCGAATCTGTTTTGTGATACTATCGATTTCAGTGATGCAAAATGTAACAAAAGAATAAGAAGATAGAATAAGAATGGACATACTTCGTGTTTTTCCTTTTCTCGATCTTTCAATTCTTTCTTTTCTTTAAGATTTCTTTGTAAAAACGAATTGTTAAATTTGCGACAACTATGTGGCAGGAAAATGATTTTGGTATTCATTTTTTTTTTAAAGTAAAGCAAATAAAAAAGTATTTATGTTTGAAAAAAGCATTTTTCTATATTTCATTTTTGATTTTTTTCTTGATCATTGTTAATGCCTTAAAGACACTCTCTGGTAAGTTAAATGATTATCAAAAGACGTTTTCTTTTTTAGTTTTACTCGAATCTTTTTATAAGTAAATTTATAAGAAATACAAAGCGTTTCAATTTAAAAACAACATCAATTCATTCTTTTGCAGCATTAGGCCAATTATCCCAGAATCTACTAATTTTGCTTGCATTGTAAAGTTTAAATGTTTACAAACTTTGTTTGAATTTGATTTTGTCTTTTAGAAAACTCTTCATTTAATTTTACGCTTATGTTGTTTTGTTGCCATTTTATAAATTAGTCGACTTAATGAGAATAAGTGTTTAATTCAACTTTCAAACATTCACTAAAAAAGTATTTATAATTACGATGTTTAAGGAGCTGTATGCTAAAAAAGTATCTTGACATGCTATTAAAAGTTTTTTAAATTTACTCAAAATTAAAATTTTTGTTTACATTTTTAAAATTCAACATAGGCTCTTAGTACTTTGTTTAACTTTTCTAGACTAACATTATTGAAGAGAATTTTTTTCTGTTGAAGAGTAATGAAAATAATAACAAAAATTTTCTAATCGATAACAGCAATTCTGTCATCCTTTTCTTAATAACATTTCACATGGAATTCGGAAAAGCAATTTTATATTTTTTGGTCAAGCTTTCGACCCACACACTGTCAAAAGTAAATAAATTTCAGCGCCATTGCTGTATATATGTGCGTGCTTGACAAGCAGAGAACAAATGACAACTTGTCGAACATTGGAAAAACGAATATTGATTTCAAAAGCTAATGAGAATTTTTTTACGGGTGCGGTTGATAAAATCACTTATTTCGCTGAACCAAATTACTTTCAAAGCAAAACGCTTTTTTGATAACATCATCAAGTTTCATTTTTTATTTTCAATTTATTCGTATTGATTTTCACAGCTGTGATTTGCATTGAATATACACAAATATTTCTCTACTGACAGTCCATTTTGTAACTAACATGCAAATGACAGACATTTAATCACTTTACGCCAACATGATTTTTAGCAACATTCTTGAAATTTACATTTTTTCAAGAGAATTAAAAATTTTAACTATGCAATCACTATTAAATCTTTGTTCAACTTGCCGAAGATGAAGAGAAAAGCTTTCAAAATAACTCTTTTCTGCAAACAAACTTATTTCACCTTTCATATTTTGGCTTTTAGTAAGCTCAGCTCAAGTTAAAGAGTTCATTCTGCATAAGCAAACGTGCTTTTCCTATTGGTTCACAAGAATTCTCTTATTGCACAAAATTCTATGGGGACAAAATTATATCAATGCATAGCGAAAATTGATCAAAAACCAATTTTACTCTCCAATGAATTATGCAGATTTTTCCTCAGCCATTATTCGCTTATTTAAATGCTGTATAATTAATGGCGTTTTCTTATAAAATAATGCGTCCTGAAATTAAACTTGTTTCACTAACGATTGTCATAAAAATCACGACGATTGAAGTCTTGCTCGCTCTTTGCACGCCACTACAATTTGTAAAGCATTGCCAATTCGGCTATTGCAACATTGTAACTACAATAAATAAATGCACTACTTTAAGTGAAAACTTATTTCTCATTTTGTATGAAAAGCTTTTCAAAGCGAGATTCTTTTTTCCACTCACAAGCCAAAAGCTTTTTTAGGTGTCACTTACTGATGAAAATTGGGAAACAGCTTCTTATACTACCAACAAACGCGAAAAGTAAATACATTTAGACTGTTTCTTTCAAAGAGACCTGAAAACGAACTTAGAACTTTTTGAAGCATCACTTGTCCGATATTCGCTAAATTTGGTTTATTCGTTCGCTAACAAAAATCAACGATGCGTGTTTTTATTTTTGAAATATCTCTAACTGTGTAAGCTAAAGCAGCTTCAAAACAAAAATTTTTTTGATTCAAAACTTTTTTCATCCTTGACTGCAAATTCAAATAGAGCACTTAAAATGATACATTTTGATAGGCGATATACACATTTTGAAATTTTTTACACTTTTTAGCATATCGCTTTTTATACTCACGTATCTCTATTTGATTCATATCCGTTCATTGTGTCGCTTTTTACATGTTTTGAATCTCTTTCTTCATTCTTAAAATGAACTTTCTTTTTATAAATCTTTTTGTTTGCTTCACGCTCGAAATCTAAGCGTATTAATAAACGTGAGTAGTGAAAAATGAAGAAAAATAAAAATTTATCATTTTTACGAAATTAAAGCTTTATAAATGTTGTAAAATCTCAACCATTTAATAGCTTCATTCACGCACGGCACAATGTATCTCTTGAAACCGATTACATTTGAATCGTTTCATTTCAAAATGATTTTAAAAGTAAAGAAGATAGAATTTGAAGTATTCTAAACTAGTTTTAGAATTATTCAGCGAATTGAATGACAAAAGATTATTTTGTTCAATTTTAGTATTTAGAAAATTTCACTTCATTCTACTTGCAACGCATAGAACGATTTGAATTCTCAATTTTTTCGAAATAAAATTTAGTTGGAAAGTATATTTAAGCTTTGATTTCCATAAGCTATAAACATTCAAGCCATACATTTGAGCTTTCATTTTTTGTTTTCTTCAGCTAACTTTCGGTCATTAATCTGCCAAATAAAATACACAAAATTCAATGTGTATGTTCTTTTTCGCTTAAGAACAAAAATCGGTTCCAGTTATAATTGAATTCGAATGCCGGATTCTGTAATGGGCGCCCATTTGAATGAATAAATAGAAACGTTTGTAATATTTTTTCTTTCAATGTCTTTGCAACTCAGCGACTAGCTTTTCGGCACAGTCAGCAATTTTTATTTTTTTCTATAGGTCTTTGAAGAAAAATTAGCCTTTAAGAAATAAAAACGAAAATAATTCATCACATAAATAATCGTTATGAACACAATTTTCTATTTTCTCAGTAGTAAAGTTTTAATGTTTTCATAAATAATTTTTTTTCTTTATGTATCGAAACTTTAGAAAACTTTGTAAATTATTTTGAATCTTTTTTATGATAGCCAGCGACTGTAAAGAATTTGCTCATAACTTGGGGTGAAGATTGCTTAATTTCTTGATAAAATTTGACTTCTCATTCTTAGAATAGCTTAAGCTCATTTGGTCGGAAATCATTTTGCAAAATGATAAATTTGGCGAATAATTTTTCAGCGATTCCCGAATTGCAAAAAGTTGGCATTTTAAAACAGAAAAATGGCCTCTTAAAATTCAGATACTTTGCATAATTATGACTTTTTTTAGAACAAAAAAGTAACAAAATCTTTTATGTTGATCTTTTATGAGTATATTTTGAGAAATGTTACCAAAAATAAACAAAAAAGAACGCATTGTGTTTATCGTATTCTGGATTTCCCTTCGATTTTTTAAATTTTTATTTGCTTTTGCTTAAATCCGCATTAAATAAACATGTTTAAAATTTAACGAATGTTAATACACTCGAGAACATGCTTATATGTTTTTGGGATTTCTTACTGAATTTTAGATTATTTTGTATCAACAAAGTAACGTTTAACTTTTTATCTTAAGTAAGATTTTAGATGAAAAAAGTTTAAATGTTAGGGATGGTACCATAAATACAAAAAAAGTTCCAAAAATATGCCAAAGAAAGATAAAACTGAGGTGCAAATATTGCTGCTGTTAGGCGTAGCAAAGAAGGCTAAGCTTGTGTTAGAAGACATAAGCAACGGAATGCAAACTATTTTGCATAGTTAACATTTTTTGTGCCCACAGTAGTACAGTTGCTAAAAAACAAGCAGTCATGGGTTATGAAGAATTTAATTCATTAATCAAAACAAAAATAGAGAAAGCAGAGCTTTTTGTTTTAAAGCTGAAATAGCAGATTTCGTGAAATAGCGCTCTATATCACGAGAAAGAATTTAATAACATTTTAAAATTGCACTTCAAAACTCTTCCAGTTTCAAGCTGAGATTAAATTTTATTCTCAATAATAAAAAACAATTGCTGCAGCTGCAATGTTTCAATAACTTTTTTTGTGAGTTAGTAAGGTTTTTTTAATAAATTGATATTTTAGGAATTAAGCAGATAATCGAGATATTCTGTCATAAAACCATTTTATAATCATAACAAACAAATAGATGGACACTTATAAAACAAATTAACGAAAAATTTTTTGAAGGTTGAAAAAATGTGCAATAAAGTTTTTTTATTGAATGTTACTACTTTAAAAATATTTGCACTCGATTTATGAAATGCAAGTTATGAATTTAATAAAAAAATTCTTGACATTTGAGTTGTAAGCTTGTCAGTTACTTTTTCAACAAAACACATTTCATAATTGAATTATTTTATTATTTGCTTTCTTGTTTTTAACACATTTTTTTAATGTGAAAGACAAAATTATAAGCTCAATTTCAATTCGTACTCTTATGATAAGAGAAAGAAATTCCTATTAAAGAAGCTTTATTGACAAAATGCGAAGGGATTAAAAAGATATGAAGCAAGAAATTTTCCTTTGTTAATAGCATTTTTTGTGATCTAAGCTTTTATATGATCAGTCTTAACTTCTTCTCGTATTAAAAAGTTTCACTGTTTCAGTAATGATGGGCGCAGTATCCTATTCATTGAGCTTGTTCACCTCACCATTCTTGGTCGCATTTTGTCGTAAACGAAGCGTTCGACTCTGCGGTATGTTTGGTGGTTTAATCTCATCTTTAGGATGTCTTTTCGCATCATTTGCTTCTCAATTTCATCAAGTTTTTATCAGTTACGCATTGTTTTTTGGATTCGGTGTTGGCTTGTGCAGAGAAGCGTCCGACATAATGCTTGGCCAGTATTTCAAGCGGAAAAGAGCTTTCGTTGAAATTTTCGTACAAAGTGGAATCGGCTTAGGAGTTTGTACAATGTCATTTATTTTTCATGAATGCATTAAGTAAGCCGCGATAATCTATCTGCGAATTAAAATTCTCCATTCATTTCGCAGAAAATATAAATGGAGAGCCACATTTCAAATATTCGCAGTAATACTGACGATTACATTTGCGATTGGGATTTTGCAAAGATCCGCTTCCTTGTATCATCCGCAAAGACGCGCGATCGTGCATTTAAAGAATCAAAGCAAAAAGTTTCGTCCAAAAGTAACAGCGAAACAGAAGAAAGTAACTTTGTTGGACTTTTTTCATTTAAGAACAAAAAAACTTATCATCGTTACCACAGCCATAACTATCTGCTCATTTGGTTACTTTTCGCCGCTTTTCTACACTGTAAGTACTTTTTCAATTGGTTAACTAGCATTGATAGCAATGCGTTTATTTACTTTCACAATCAAAATACATCACAAGTGAAGAACTTTTCAAAAATTAAAGTATAGATTCAGTTCATAGAGTTTCTTTTCTCAATCAATAGGCCGAAATATGTGAAAAGGATAACGATGAGAATAAAACTCTTTCATTTAGCGCTGAAAAAACGAGCTTCGATTTGTCAAACACTGTTTTTCAAGTGAACTTAATCCTAGGAATGTCTTTTAGCATCGGTGTCATCTTGAACGGCTTTATTACGATTAATATAGAAAACAAATGTCAATCAGGGCAAAAGTACTTGTCTCAAGCGACAATGATTGCCAGCGGCATCTCCTCTATAGTTCTCTCATCGAAATTCTGCTCAGCGATCACAATCGAATATTTCTTTATGCTCTCGTTCTATGGCTTTTCTTTAGGCTCATTATATTATAACCTTAAGATTCTGCTCTTTCGACAAATAAGGGCGCGATACTTCAATCGAATCTGGAGTTTAACCCAATGGACTCAATCACTGCCAATTTTAATTGGAATAATGGTGAACGGTTACTTGAGAACAAATCATTTTTCGTCTTATCTTAAATTACTGCTGCCATTCACATGCATTTTGGCTGCTCTCATTTTGTTTTTGGTTTCTGCAGATAATATTCATAAGAAATCGTGTGAAAATCATTTTAAAAGTTCTAAAAGGTCATCGTGCTTTTCGAACGGCATTCTCAAAGAAAGTAATTTAAACGACGAATTTGGTAACAATCAATGTGAGAAATTTACAACGAATATGAAGAGTGAAAGTCCAAAAACTATTGAAAGGTGTCTCAATACACAGTGCTCACAATGTGGTCAAGATTTTGTTATATTTGTAAACACAACAAATTTATTTGAATGCGAAGAAGAAGAAAATGATATTTTAGAAGAAAAGAATGCTGAATTGCGTCCGAAAGAAGACGAATGTGCAAGTGAAAACTATTTAATTTCGTTTTCAAAATTACAGCGTAGAGATTTGAGAGAAATCGAAACGATTTATAGCGAAGAAGATGCGATTTGCGATTGCGAGTGTTTTGAAATAGAAGAGGAAAACACAGCGAACGAAGTGTCTGTTGCGCCGAATTCACTCTGTAGTCCAAAAACGGCAAAACGAAATAAGCTTTTTGAGTGTAGACAAAACTTTGACCGAAACAAAAGCAAATCTATTCGGCAAACTTTTCTTAAGAAGCGAAATGATGCGAAACTTTTGGGCAATGATTTTTGATAAGCAAAGCGAAAACGGAACACGTTTTATGCATTCTTAATGGATATTTGTAATTGTAAGAGATAAAAGCTTTTTCCATTGTTTTACACATCGATTAGCTCAGAAAATGTATTTCGTTTAGATTTTTTTCAATTAAAATTTTAAGTTAAGTGAAAAAAATTTTACATCAAATTGTAGCGTCCTAAGAAGCTTTGGAGGATGAGCACATTCTTAAATTACTAGGAAGAGATGAGTGTCTACGTCGACCGCAGTAACACATGGCGATAATCGCAGATAATACATACTTTACTCAAGAACTGTTTAGAGGTTACATTTATGGTAAGGCATTTGTAACCCTCTGACTAGTATGGTGAAAACACAGAACGATATTAATATTCTACCTAACTTTAGCTTAATTTTTCAATACATTTCATATCTTATCTTTGACTTGAAATACCTCGCGACCACTTGTGAGAAGGACAAAGTCACTACACAATCACTTCACAATACTGTGAGGAAAGAAGTATACCCTATGCCTCTTTCTCTATTAGACTCGCCCGCAGGTATTTAAGCTCACGAACTAGTGTA
>NCKU01003999.1:0-11281 GCA_003675995.1 Dinothrombium tinctorium | reverse complement strand
AAACTAGTTGGCTTTTAATAAAAATTAATTTTTGTTTTAATAGTTTGTATATTTTACGTCAAAGTAAAAGGTGTGAAAAAGAATCTGATTAAAGATAAGCTATTTTTGCCAAGTAACTTCACTGTTTATCTCTTCATATCTTTTCCAAATCTAACCTTTCTTATATCAAAAAACATGTAAAAGTTGAAAAAGTTTTATTAAGCGAATTTTATATTCAATTTATCTCTGAAAATAATGTCGCAAATTTTTATTTTATTGACTGAAAAATTAATTGCAATTAACCGGCAGAGACAACAAACAGCACTTCATCTCGCAGCAGAGCTCGGATTTACTGAAATTGCAGAAGCATTAATTGAACACGGAGCGGATTTATCTCTACCTGAAAGAGTAAAACTTGACACGTATACTCAATCGATGTTGAATTCGTTTCTCTTGTTTAAGTCTGGGCGAACTGCACTTTACATAGCTGCGAGAGGAAGTTTTACAGCAATTGTGGACATGTTAATCAAGGCTGAGAGAGAGAAAAACCACAAGTTGGGCCTTTCGGGAAAATGTAGCCGAAATTCAAGCGTTGAACGCAATACATCCATCGAATCGAATGAAACTCAGGGAACATATAGTTGTGATCACACAAACGGAGAATTTACCAATGAACATTTTCTTCGAAAAGTGAGAGAGATCCTATGGTCTTTGTCGAGAAACCATTTGGGTGTTCAGGATTGGAAACGAATGGCAAGGTATTGGGGTTTCACCGAGGAACACATTAAAGCAATCGAACATCAGTACGTTGGTAAAACTAGCTACAAAGAACATAGTTTTAGAATGATGCTAATTTGGCTACACGGTGTGCCGCCTTGCGTCAATCCTCTAAAGGAGCTTTTAGATACACTTGTTGCCATCGACCGAAAAGACATTGCCGGTAATCATTTCTTTCCAATATCTCATTTTACATTTGCAAATTTTTTCAGAAAAAATTCGTCGCAAAATTGAAGAGGGAAACTTTTTCCAATCAAGAAGTCATCGTTGCCATTGTTTGCCATCAACCGGAGAGATTTGTGGTTATTGTGTTATCTCTTGAATTGATTTACCTCTTTATCGTTACGAAATAATCGTGCCTTTGGCTACGCGAGTTTAGACAAACTGATAGCGGAATATCGCGGATAGCGATCGATTTCCAATTGTTTCACGAATGACAATCTTCATATTTTTATACAGTTATATCCAATGTTTGAAATAAATTTAAAGCTAAAAAGTTGAAATCACATTTGAATTGCGTTAATTTGCTATTCGTAGAAAAGTTTTAAAACTTTTTTTAGTGTTTGTATTTTCAACGAAAAGGGTGGAAACTGGAAAAGACAATGACGTGGCGTACTCCATATTCGACAGACGCGCTTCATTCACAAAGCAATCGTTCGCAGAAATGCACAGATTTTGAGAGCAAAAAGGAGAAAAGCAGGCATGAGAATAGAAGCGAGCGCGTGGGACGATCGACCTCAGTCGAGCTTTGGCCTGCGTCTCGCATCGGTTGCTTCGTGCAAAAGAGGCGCTCAATTTGGAAACGGCCCCCGGATCAGCCATTGTTTAGAAGCGAAAGTTGCAAAAAGCGTTTTGCGTTTTTCTCTTTTCTTTTCGATTCCCATTTTCGCCACTTTTTCGCGTGCTTCTCGCGAAAAGCGCCCTTTAAATGAAAATGGAATACAAAAATGTAGTGTTTAACGCTGCGAGAGATGGTAAATTGCGTCGACTCAAAGTAAGATCTTTGCTCGAAACCGAGTCGCTTGCCGAGCTTAACTTTGCTTTTTATTTTCGAAAAGGTATTTTTGGAAAACAGATCTCCAGAAGTGGTCAGAAGCTTGATCGCGCCGTGCAGTAACGGTGCTACTCCTTTGGTAATCGCCGCCAAGAACGGACATCTCGAAGTTATCGACTACTTGGTTAATGATTGTAAAGCAGAAATCGATCAGGTATTCAATGCTTTGCTCTTTATTTGCCGAGTCTGTTTCGTTTCGCTCATCGATTTGAAAAACTGAGCAAACAATGTAAAAAAAAACAAAAAAAAAACAGTTTGCATCATTCGTTTTTATGTAAGCCTTAACTCTCAACCTAATCGAATCTCAACTTTTTTATTTATTTTCAATATTGCGTGAAACCAAAGAATGTAAACTGTTATTGTATTAATGATAAAAATTTCATCCGGGAGACTTTAATGATGCCGTGTGTTGTTTTGATAATGGGAGGTGTTTTTTCCTCCTCTATTTGACGCAAAAGTAGCCGTTCGTCTTTCATCTAATGTTATCTATCACTTATTCTACTTTCGTATGAAAATATGTCAGCTGTTCTATAAACATAATAAGGGTTGAATTCCTTTTATCAAATGATGAAAATAGTAGTAACAATTGAAAACATGTTTTGCAATTTAGGCCGTAATCCAATAATTCGCATCGTTTTGCGAGCACTTTGTTTCATCACCAAAAATAACTTTTTCAGGTTGGAAACGTTGAATTCGATGGTGAAGTGATCGAAGGCGCGCCTCCATTATGGTGCGCTGCAGCAGCAGGCCACTTTCACATCGTAAAAGCTCTGCTCAATTATGGCGCATATATCAATAAAACAACAAAAACAAAGTCAACACCCCTCCGTGCTGCCTGTTATGACGGTCATTTAGAAGTAGTACAGTATTTAGTTAATAATGGAGCTGACATGGAAATTGCCAACCGTCACGGTCATACCTGCCTTATGATTGCCTGCTATAAAGGTCACTATCGAATAGCAAAATATTTAATTGATTGTGGGGCAGACATCAATAGAAAAAGTGTAAAAGGTATTCGATTTAAACCCAACTCAAGTAATCAAAAAATCAATTCATTTCTCATCAATTTATAATTAGGAAACACTGCACTTCATGATTGTGCTGAATCAGGGAGTATTGAAATCATGAAGCTATTATTGGAACGAGGTGCGAAAATGGACTTCGATTCATATGGAGTTACACCTTTATTAGCCGCTGCACTCACTGGTCAAACAGCGACAGTCGAACTTATAAGTTCATTGCCAGAATGTTCACCCCAAGAAAGAATCGCTGCGTTGGAACTTTTAGGAGCAACATTTGTCGATAAAAAGCGAGATATGATTGGTGCTCTCAAACTTTGGAGACGAGCAATGCAAGAACGAATGAATAGTCAAGAATGTTCGAAACCCTCTTGTGTTCCTGTAGCAGCTTACGGCAATGTCTCGGAAGTGATTTCATTAGAACAACTTGACGAACTTTATTGTGATCCCGATCAAATGAGAATCCAAGCTCTTCTTGTTCGTGAAAGGATTTTGGGACCCAGTCATCCAGACACCACTTATTATATTCGTTATAGAGGCGCCGTTTACGCTGATACAGGTAATTTTGATAGGTGCATCCAAATGTGGATGTACGCTCTTGACATGCAACAGAAAGTTTTGGAACCACTAAGTCCAATGACTCAAGGCAGCCTATTGTCGTTTGCGGAGTTATTCTCTTTTATGATGTCTAAAGATGTGTCTTCTGTAAAATTCTGTGATTTATTTTCTGTTTTTCAACGAGCTTTATGCGAACTTCAATCTGCCATCTTAAACGAAACAATCGAAGATCATGAATCAACTAATTTCAATCGAACTCTTGTAATCTTGCTTCACTTTATTGGACTCTTGTGTAGATTAAAACCAAATTTAACCACAATCGAAAATTTCGAGTTGAAAAAAGCCGTTTATAGATTGGTAAAACTTAATCCCAAAGGGAAAAACGGCTGGACCTTGCTTCATCTAGCATCTTATAGAGACTCAACTTATCAATCGACAAGATTTCCGATGTGGGAATTTCCAATGAGTGACGTCGTTGAGCTCTTATTAAGTGTCGGTGCGTCTCCTCATGCTTTAGACATCGAAAGAAACACTCCTTTACACATAGCTGCATTGAACAAACCATTAGCTAGGAGTGTTATTAAAATTTTACTTACTTATGGAAGTCACTTGGATGCTCGCAATTTGCGTGGAGTAACACCTTTACAATTAGCTCAAAAATTGGATGCATTCTCCGAGATTCATCCTTTGCGATATATGTCATTGCAATGCCTATGTGCACAAGTAGTCGTTCAGAAAAAAGTGCCGTATGAGGGTCTTATTTCAAAGCAACTGCAAGAATTTGTCAAGTTGCACTGATTGTAAAATTCAAATATTTTTCTTCATTTAAATAGAGCGATGAAATTTATTACTGATAATAAACAACAGCATTCGATAAGTTGATAATTTTTTAATGGCAAACGCCTCAAAAAATTAAATGTTTTGAAATTGATCATTAATTCATGGCTGAAAAAATTTGATACATGAATGCCTATTAAACACTTTGGCTAATGTTTTTCTGCAGATTTAGTACCCAATTGATATATACATATGTATAAAAAAAACCCAGGATTAAATAACAGAATCAAATTTCACACGTCTATTAGATCGAGCACTAGCGATCGTTTTTATTGCTTCAGATTTGGTCGGCATTATCAAAAATGAGTTACAGTACAGAAATGGAATCGTCGGCGTGATATCAAGATGGGTAAAATAATGTCGCTGACAAAATGCAATCTTCAAAAAATGCCGAATTGGTTCCTTTTTGTTTTCTCTATTGAATATTTAGTTTATGGTTGTGTCCTCAATTTTATTCTTAAGTATAAAATTGAATTTTAAACTTAGTTGCAACCTTTAAATAAAAGTAGTTAGGATTTAAACCACTAAACAATTGTGTTTTTTAGAGTTGTGGAAGTTTTTTTTTGTTTCTTAAACAGTTGACGCATTAAAAATTGTTGATCATTTGCAATTGAATCACTTTTGAATTTGTTATTTGAGTTAAATCTAAAGCAAACGTGATCGAAATTGTTGAAGTTAAGATTTTAATCGCTTTTTCAATTTTGGTTAGATAGCTGTTTTCAATGCAATTCATGTATTAATAAAAGTGTCGGAAAAAGTTGCAAAAACTCGAATTCTGAATGTTCTGTTTTGTGCAAGCATTAGCCACCGGACAGAAGGGAGTAAGATGTGAAGAGTGTAAACAGCCGGAAAGGAGAACGCTGTAAATTGAGTGAAATTAAGAAAAAGAAAGAAGCTCGTATTTGAGCGAACGAAGCGCGTAGAACAGGAAAGAGGTGGCAATTGGCTGCCGGTCCCTCGCCGAGAATTGGTTGTTCTGAAGTGTAGAACTTGTTTGTGGAAAGCAGCGTTCGAAAGAAGTATTCGAACGCAGCGTATTTACGTGTTCACAGTTTGATAAGCGTTCGTTTCTTCTTTATTCGCCTTGTTTTCGGCCACAAAACACTGAACGCGCACAACGAACGCAACGAAAATGGCCTGTTCTGCGATCACGCTGTCGATCGGTACGATTGTGTCCGTTGTAGCCGTCGCATGCCTTGCGATCGCTTTCAGCACCGACAATTGGTACGAGATTCGCGTTAATCGCAACAAAACACGCGAACGGCTGATCGCGGAAACGGGCGAACTGCCGACCACTTTCGACACCGACCTCCGATACTACAGTCGAGATGAGGGCCTTTTTCGTGTCTGTTTTCCCGACAAGAGTCCGAAAGATTGTGAGTGCTGTGCTTTGTGCCGCTTTGTTATTGATTCTCAACGTCTTCGCTCATCGCTTGCTGTGTCTACCTTTTCTCCATTCACCGTTTTCTCAAATTTGTCATTCCTTTCATTTCACGCTTTTTAATGAATCGAAAACGAGACGAGAATTGAAGCAAATCGAATCGCACTGCGAATGGTTTCGTCTTTGTTTTAATTTTTCTTTTTGCATTTTCAGTGGAAACGTACACCTCTCCGACACAAACGCAGTGTATAAACATCAATTACCATATTCCTGAAGACGAAATATCGGATAAATTCACGGAGCAGCGATGGGAGCGATTACGTATGTATCGTGATTTTATATTTTATTCGCAAAACGTGTGCTGAAGAAGTAATTGATCACTACTCGGGATGCTTAAGTTACACAACGGGTCGTTGACTCTCGGCACTCGGAATGCCGGGAGTTGTTTCAAATACAAGTCCTCTTCGTCTTCGATGTTCGCCAAATTCTTGTTTTACGCACAGCTCGTCTAACAGTTTAATAATGAGGAACTTGTCGAGAAGCGATTCCTGCGCTTAGCGAAGATCCGATTTCTAATGAATTCAATGCTGATACGCTCTCTTTTCGATGACCATCTAAGCTAAATTAAATTTAAAATGCTATCAGCGATATACTTTACTCACTATTCGTTTCTCGCTTCAAGACTTGTGTAAAATAAGGTCATTGAGGCATAACTATGCAAAATGATTTCTGCTTATCGCGTTTCATTACAAACAAATGCTGAAATTGGCTATTTAATTTAGACATGGCTCGATCAGTGATTGCCCTCTATGTCGTCGCTTTCTTCTTCCTCTTTTTGTCCTTCTTCACCGGAATTGCAGGTTGCTGGAAGCGTTCTCACGCAAATTTAGTAGCCACTGGTATTCTTCAGTTGTTGGCAGGTAAAATATAAGACAAGACACGAATTACAAACTCGCTTTTGTTTAGCTTTAATGGATGCCGGTGCAATGGGTCTTTGGCATGCAGTACAATTTTATGATCATCACAAACTTACAGACGAGCTTTCGTACGAAGCTTGGCCTGATGTGAGTGGTAGCTTAAGTGTATATTTTTAAAATTAAATACATTGAAATACACAGGTACTTAAACAACAAGGTATAACAGACTTTATCTACGGCTGGTCGTACATTTTGGCGTGGATAGGAATTGGCCAGTGCTTAACAGCTGCCATATTGTTTCTTTGTGCCGCGCGATGCATAAGAAGCGAGAAAAGAGCAGAACAGGCAAAAAATATGCAATACTTAATGCCAGTTTATCCCGACAAACGCAATCCTTATGGTTATGCGTATGCCTATCCAGGGCCTTATGCCTACCATCACGGATCCCAATATGGAATTGGACCCTATGGTTACTAAGCCTAATTATTTATTCGATGTCTTCCTAATATTTTTAAGTGCCTTTTCCCATCGATTCGACTATTCATTACGTTTCGTTAGCATCTGTAGTAATCCATTTTAAATGGTCATATTGAGTACTTAGAAAAATAAGTGATCAATAATCTCGATTAATCATTCCAGTAAGTCATCATCCATTGCTTTTATGGTGTTTTGGTGATAATATACCTGTGGCCCTTTGATGTGTTAACGCATGAATTTTACTTAAAAATGAGCCAAAATTAAGTTCGGGCCATACGGGTATTAAAACTGCATTTGTAAATGCATTATTCACGAATAGTTTTCACTTCATAACGATTTTAATCATTCAAAAAAAAATTGTACAGAATTTTAGCTTATTTTGTAAAATATTTTTTAAAGGGATTCATTTTTACTCTTATCTATGTACGATTTACGCTTAATAAATGGCATTGAATTTCGTAGCAGGTCGATCTTTGCAACTCATGAAGTAAGCAAATATTTATCACTCTATATTAATGTATTTCCTAATAATTGTTATTTCGTTTACATCATTAACGCTTAAATGCTTCTTACTCGTTTCGATTTAAACGCTTGTCAGTGAAGAGTATAACCGCAAAACGCTTCGCTTTTGGCGTTTTGCTTTGCAAATGAATTTCATATTTAATAATTTATGCGACGTTTATTAGTTTGTAACTGCCGACACCAAGAATATGCCGACACGAAGACCAATTGAACTTGGAATCGAGATGACATTCTTGTTTTTTCGTTCGTAAGTAACAGAACTTTGTCAACTCAATTTCCTCGACGCACCTAACGAGGTTGATCTAAGGTCTCGTGTCACTATTTCACTTAAAAAAGCGAAATGCGCTGAATTTTAATCGTTCATTGTAACGAGTGAACCGTTTCGTGTACAAATAAAAAATTTGTTACTATTAATGATGCGAAGCACGGATTTGCAAATACTTGCTTCTGACATTTCAAATGTTGGCGTTTTTCCATTTTATTCTTAAGGCTTTTTTTCGAAAATGTTTCCTTTTTTTATAATCACACTCTACAAAATATTTGTGTGTAATTTCTCAACTAATCTCTTTTGTATCGTTCATTACATGAAAACCAGAGAAAAAAATTTCACACAATTTTTGTTTTTTGTTAACAGAACAAGAGTTTAGAGAAAAAGTAATGATTTCAAAAAGCACACAGCGTGAAACCGAAGTCGGTTTCACTTTTTTTTCGAAGTATTAGCATAATTTTACGTGATAAACACACTTAAAACTCGCACCTTTGCTTCGTGCACTTTTCTCTCCCTGTGTGTGAATTTTATATAACAATGGTGCCAAAAATTGGTTTCTTTTTGGTTGTTCATTTATTAAAACAGTGGGCGAAATCTCGCCTCGCAACTGAATTCGATGTTGGCTTCGCTTTGTTTTTTTTTAAGAAGCCGAATCGCTTAATTCATCAATGTAACAAATCGTTGAATGATTAATAAAAGAAAATCGACTTGACACAATATCAATTATTGCGGTGACAGTAAAAAACGCATTCGCTTATCCGAAATTTATTTCATTCACGTAAAAATGTGTTGAAAAAAAAACGACGATGATTACAAGGAATTTTGTTTGTTTGGCGTTCAGCAAGGCTATTAAAACATTTTGAAGAAAATAATTTTGGAATCAAAGAAGCACCGACAGCTCCTGCTTTGTTCCATCGCTCTCTTATCTATTTCGCAAGCAAAGGCTTAAATACTTCAGTTTTTTACCCACACATCGTAACGGCGTTAAGAAATGAGAAACATACAATGCACGTCTTTAAACGTGCAAACGTGTAAATTTATTTCAATGTTTTCGCAAATTTCAGGTTTGAAAGATAAGTTTACGTTTCAAATTTTTTTAAGTATGAAAGCGGAAAAATCAAGGACCAAAGCTGAAAAAGGCTCACAGCGTTTTTTTGCCTTTTTTTCTCCTTCTCTCTCTTCTATTCTTCCTCTTTAAAAGTTTCTTCTTTTTCAGTCTGAAAATGGCTTTTTAAGCGTCGACCGAAATTTCATTTCCAGGGTAATTTTCATTGTTTGCTCGAATGTCACTTGCTGAAATAGCATCAAGGCTCGAACGCCGATTGCGTTCGCGATGAATAATAATTTTAGCATCGATAGCGGGCGGACGATGTTGATTTTTGAACAAAACAATATCGAATTCAATTTTATCGAAAACAAGCGAAATTTAAAAAATGAATTAAGCGAAAGAATTAATGAAGCGATGCCCTCGTTTGTGTTGCTAACCTCAATAGTTGCATGTCTTTATTTTCGGTAAACGCCGAGTGACACTATTTTTGAATGTTGTGCGTTTCATTGAGAAACAGCAGCAAAAAAAGTCGGCTTCGTGTATCGTTTCGTGTTTTAGGTGAGTTTGCACCAACTTACACAAAGCGCAGAAAATAACTCGCACAGTAAACAGAAAATTGAAGCTTGTTTTTCTTCTAACCCTTTAGATTCCGGTAAAGAACAATCGGATTATGTGCTCGTTTTACTGCGCAAAAAATTCGCTTTTATTTCGAAAAAAATCTTATTCACAATTTATCGAAATTTTTTTCAATAATTCATTGAAATTTAAGTGTTTAAGCGTTCGTTGACTGTGTTCACAGATAATTGTCGATAATTATTGATTTCGAAATTACTTCTCATATTTCGCAACGAACCAATCGTCTGCAATGAAATCATAATATCAAAAGAAAAAATTATTTCATTTATTTAGATTCGACTTGTTACGCAGCGAATTATCGCTGAAATTACTGGTGGTAATTTCAGTGTCGTGTGCATTGAGTAATTTAATAAAGCCGCACTCTAATTTCTGTTTCGAAAATGCGAAAACATCAAATTGAAACACATTTTGAAAAAAAACACAAAAAATTAACCTTAAATTATTAATTCATTTAATCGTTAGTTTTTCAGTTGATGCATATACCGCGACTACATTTTTTTCTTTTCAAGTTAACACGCAGTATTAATGTTCCAAACGAAATTAACTTGAATCGAATAAAAAAAAAAGAAAAAATTTTTTAATGAATCAAAATAGACGCAAACTATTTATCGAATGCGATTACAATTGCGATTTGTAGCTGTTCACGTATTGAATTATATTTCAGTGATTAGCAATTAAACATTAACGCCGTTAGCTAGATACTCACGAACGAAGCTTTTTCCACGATTTTCAAGCATATTTTCACTTCGAAATGTCACTTAGCTTACAATTTCGTTTAGCTTATGATCGAGAGTTTTGAAATAGCTTCGCGATTCAATCGTTGAAGAAGATGCTCAAAAATAGCCATTCATTATCTTATAATTGTATGAATTTTCGAAGAAAGTAAATATAATTCAAAAAAATTAGCGCGATTACATCCCTTTGATGGCATTTTTATTGTCATCTGCCGCAAACGAGAACAGGTTTAGCTTCATTTTTGGCATCAATTTTTAACGATGCAATTTGTAGGTAAAAAAAAGCTATTTTGGTACATGTTTCAAAATATCCTAGACTACAATTACGAAATGGAGTTGAAACATAGTGATTATCATCTGCGTTTGAAACATTTATTTTCAATTATAAGACAAATGAAACTTTGTTACTTTGAGAGCAGCTTTTTTGCTCCATCCAAAACATTTTCAAACTGAAAAACATAAATTTAAAATTATGATACTTAAAATGGTTCTTCGAAAATGAGTTGATCTGAATTTCAAATGCCTCGATTGAATTTTTATCGTCTTTCGAAATACCTATGGAATAGTATTGGTTCGCGAGCTTTTTAAAGACGATGAGTAGCCTTTCAAAATGCCACTTTGTCTGCTCATCTGATAAAGACCAAGCTCTGCTTTTAGCGTGTTTCATTCGCAAAAGTAAGCTCGACAAAACTTTTTTTGTTTGCTAAATCTGAAAAAACTTTCTCGATTCAAATTTTAAGCTTGACAATGCAACAAAGATGCAATAAATGCGAAGAGGCTGTTTCGGATGGAAATCGATGCACTTGCTGTCAACATGTTTATTGTGATCAGTGCGCATACAAAATGCGTGCCTGCAACGCTTTGGTCTGCTACGATTGCGTCGATTCTCATATTCAACAATGTCAATCGTGCAAAAATTTCGAGCGAAGACAGCAACGTTCGTAAGCTCGAATGACTCTTCGTTTTATCTAAACTAAATAACTTTGGGTATGATCGTTCTCAGAAGTTTAAAACTTTTACTTGTCTATTTCACTACTTATTATATGTGAAACGTAAACTCTTTTTTCTACAAAA
>NCKU01003998.1:0-13392 GCA_003675995.1 Dinothrombium tinctorium | reverse complement strand
ATACTATAGTGAAGTTTATTGCTGTTTAAAGTGCAATATTTTTAAACTGCTATTTATTTTTTAGTGTGTTATTTATTTGCCAAAGCTTTTAAATAAAAAGTCATTCGTACACTTAAATATATGGGCAGAAGCACAAGTTTGTCGAGAAAATAATTTTTTCTCACCAAATTGAGGTTCTTTTAAAGAAATTGCTCTTTATTATATAAATATTCATCAGCGGTTAAGGTGTCCATGAAGTATATCAGGCCGATAGCAGACTGAAAAGTAGAAATACACTATTTGCCTATTTTTTGAGCTTAAAGAGAAGTTTCTATCTATTCTCTTTCATCATTAAACCCTTTAAGTGTTTTTTGCCATATTTTATCCGCTTGGGCGAACACGTGCTTCTTTTGTAAAAAATATTGCAAAATTCCATTGTTGATGTAAAATGACATGCTTCATTTACAAATATTGCCACGTTGACCATATTTAGGCTCAATAAAACAAATACGGCGAGTTATCCGGTACGGCTTTAAGCCGGATTCTTTTTCCGTTTGCCACATAGTGCTGAATTTTAAGCTAAAAATCTTTTCATTTTTTACTATCACTGTGATCTTATAAAGCTTTCTTGGACCCAAATGATCTGACTTTCGCGTAACCCAGAGTAATCTCGCTCATGCGGTTTTCAAGAACCATTTTCTTGAAATTTTTTCAGCGTTTTTGGCACAAAACTTTTGTTTGCATGTCCTTTCGATTTATTTGTCTAAATTCAATAATTGCTTTTGTAAAGCTTTTTAATTCAATGCATTTAATCATAAAAAAACGCGTTGTTCGGTTGAAAAACGGCATGTTGCAGAAAACACCTTTACTTTAGAATGCATCAACCGATTTGTTTATTTTTGTATCGTTCTGTGTTGCTGATTTTCTTGCACAATCATGTGAAAGAACAAATTTTTTGGTTCGACCGGTAAAAAGTTATTCGACCTTATATGTGTTGCGTTTTAATTCACCCACCCTGTTTATACAAAAGTGCATATTTCACTTGAGATAAAAAGCTGGAATTTCCATAAACAGAATATTTTCAAAAGTACTGTAATTATAATCTGTTTTTAATTTGAAATCTAACAAAAACTTGGTGACTAGTGGTTGACCATTAATCGCATAAAATTTTTGCCTGTGAGTAAGTTTCATTTCACAAAGAAATCTCGCTTTTATCAAACTTTTCTATTTTAATCCAATATTGTTACCAGGCAAATGGTCAAAATTTTCGTAATCGAAAGAACGCTAAACAAAGTGATCACCTGACTCGCAGAAGCATATATTATGTTTAGCCGTAAAAAACAATTCAAGACGAAATAACAATGCTATACTCGCGTTTGCCGAAATTGAAGTTGGCTTATTTTTGACCGATTGTGTATTTTGAAAGACCCTCTAAAATATCAATGCGAACACAATGGTACGTTTTTAGCTGCGCCTTGCGTAACTAGGATATGGTCCCTAAAATTTGAAACGAGCGACTGTTGGAAACGAACAGCCGAAGAATCTCCTCTTTCGAATTTTTTGCGGGCTAGTTTTGTCTTTTTTTTGACTGGTTTTCAATCGTCAATTGCGAAATGACACTTTCGGAGACGACGAATGAATTCAAACTTGAACAATGTCCGTCCGATTGTGTGCAAAGCGTGAAATTCGGTTTGAACAATTCGCAGTATTTATTAGCCGCTTCGTGGGACTCATCGCTCAGACTTTACGACATTTACAACAATAAATTGCGCTCTAAATTTCACCACAATTCACCGATCCTCGATTGCGCTTTTCAGGTTAGTTTTTTTGCAGCTTTATTTTGTGAAAAAATTGTTAAAAATAATCTCCATTTCTACATTTTTAAAACAAAAGTTGATCACAATGGCTGCGTTGAAAATACTTTCCGATACGCCTCCAATTTTTTGAGGATTTGAATTTGTTGTTCATTGAGTTGATTACTAGTTTCGAGAGCGGTTTTGAATCAAATAGAAAGATAAAAGTTTAGTTTAAATCTGACTGTTAGCAAAATTTTACTCTTTTTCTGCTCACCGAAAGTCAGAGTTGAACAAAACTTTTATCTTTGATTTGAATCAAAACCACAAACGAAACTAAAAGTCCAAAATACGCTAATGATCAAGATACGAATGACTTAAAATTGAAGTGATGGTGTGATGGTCTCTACAAAAAACGGATTTATTGGCTCAGCCCCTCTCACTCCGCTAACTTTAATGTTTCCTAAAACTTTCGCGTCTCAAATTTCGGCTTCAAATAAGCACATCAAATGCAGTCACAAAAAAGTGGTCATTTGCAAGATCACAATTGACTGTAGAGGCCCAACAGTTAGTGGGCGAAACGTTGTTGAAATTAAAGTATTTCTAACGCAGCTATTGTGTAAGTGATCAACTTGTGTTTTAAAATTGTGGAAAATCGATGGCTACAACAAACATCTTTAAAATTATAAAATCTCCATTTCGATTAAACGACTTCAATTTTAAGTCGTTCATATCTTGATTATTAGCATATTTTGCACTTCAAATTTTCAAAAATTGGACGCGTTTAAATATAAAAATATTCACATATTAAAATTTAAAATAAATGCCATTTGAAAGGTGCCGTTTTTAACAGTATCAAAAAATTAACTGTTTTCAACTAATTTTCCTTTCAACAGGATCAATATCATGCATGGAGTGGAGGCTTCGATCAACAAGTGAAGATATTTGATTTCAATTCCAGCACAGAAACTGTGCTCGGCTCCCACAGTGCTCCGATTCGTTGTGTCGAATACGCTCCCGAAGTGAATGTTATGATCACTGGTGGATGGGATTCTTGTATTAAGCTCTGGGATCCAAGGGCTCCTTGCGCTTCAGGTTCATTCGCACAGCCTGACAAGGTTTACACACTAGCTGTTTGCGGTGAGACGCTAGTTGTTGGCACAGCCGGAAGACGGGTACTTGTTTGGGATTTAAGGAACATGTCGTACGTTCAACAAAGGCGCGAATCGTCTCTTAAATATCAAACACGATGCATTCGGTGTTTTCCAAACAAACAAGGCTACGTTCTAAGCTCTATCGAAGGTCGGGTAGCAGTTGAATATTTCGATCCAAGTCCGGAGATTCAGAAAAAGAAGTACGCATTTAAATGTCATCGAAACAAAGATCAAAACTATGGCATCGAAGTTATTTATCCGGTGAACGCTATCAGCTTTCACTCTGCTCACAACACATTCGCAACTGGAGGTTCCGATGGTTACGTGAATATTTGGGACGGTTTCAACAAAAAGCGCTTATGTCAATTTCACAAATATCCCACTAGCATTTCATCTCTAGCATTCTCACCCGATGGAAATTTTCTAGCTATCGCATCTTCATTTCTATACGAAACTTACGATGTAAAAGATATACCTCCTGACAGCATATTCATTAGAAGAGTGACAGACCAAGAAACTAAACCTAAGTAGCTGAGCAACCAAAATGATTAATGTATTATCAATTATGCATGCTATTTTCGATTTTAAAAACTCTTTAACATTTTATTATTAAAGTTGTAAGAATCTAATTAAACCAATTTTTTGGCTTCAAAGAAACTCTTCAAATGTCTCATTTGCCAGAACCCCATTGCAAGCAATATTATGGTCTGACCCAAAGACCACCACAAAACGCGTGAGTTTGTGCTTTCGCTTGTTTGACGGAAACGTTCCTCGCGATATCGTTGGTAGTTCTGCTCCTTACTTATTTGTTCGACTTGATCCAAGAGCTGACGAACTCGTAATTGTAATTCGCTTAATTTTTCTTTTTGTGCAACATGAGCGTAATCGATTGCGTGTTCACCAACCTGAATGTCCAAATGCACTCTTAATTGAGCATTAGCAAACCAACGTGATGAGTTTGAATATAAACAAATGACATGTTCGCCAGGCGTGTGAGATGTGAATGAGAATTTACCTTCAGCGCTGTACACTAAATAAGTGAAAAGGAAAGTGTTAGTTTCGATCATTTGTTGTGGGTTAGTTTTAGAGGTTCGGAAATTGACTGCTGTTAATTTACATTTTAGCAATGATGTACAGTAAACGGCAAAACAATTCCCCACTCTAGCATGTATATGCGCATCTGGGGTGGGGAATCGTTTTGGCGTTTACTGTATATATAAATGTAACAACAATAAATGAATGCGACATTTAAATCCTGAAACCCATTCTATTTATAGTTTTCAGTTTTTTTTTCTAAATTATGGTTGAGAATTAATGGAACAATATTGAATATGAAACGATTTTAAATAACATTTCTTATTACAGTAAACCGCACAAAAATCACCCACCTTAAATGCGCATATACATGCTAGGGTGGGGGATTTTTGTGCGGTTTACTGTAAAATGCATCGAGTGAAAGCAGATTGCACATGTCGTACACTCGCGACTACATTAATATGTTATCTTATCTATTAAAAATTCAAGTTATAAATGGAAAACACTGGAATGGAGTGTACAAAATTAGATGGCGACCATGAATAAGAATGGTTCGATCAAATCATAACAATTGCATAGCAGTTGCTTTCTTAATGAATAAATAATTGAATCAATCAAAATTCAAATATGAACATTTGAACGTAACCAAATCTACTTTGACCCCAAAATTTTGTCACTTAAAAATAGTTTAACGGTTGGTTGAAAAACACGTCATTCACTTCCAACTGTTATCCCAACACACAAATTCTGAGTTACAAAATAGAGTATCGAAAAATAAATTCACACGCTTCGAAGTTTACCTTTCGAGAGGATCACTTTGTCGTCGGGATCTCTGACTTCGACATGCATTCCAAGCGACGGACTCGTGGCCATGTATCCGCCGGTTTGAGGATCGTGCAATTCGATTTTGTATTTACCGAGGACCAGCGTTTCATCGGGAATCTCTTCGATAAAGCATTTTCGCTCTCCTTCAGCGATGTGAAAGTAAAGCGCGAAGCAGTGATCGAACGAAACAACGATCGCAAAGAGCACGATTTTCAAGAAATTCATCGCGTTCCGCGTTTGTTACACGTCCTCTTCTTTTTGCCTCACTTTGCGAACGGGGATCGTTTGCGGATTACCACTTTGCTGTAAACTTCATTGTGACGTTTTATTAAATTAGTCTTTACGGACTGACTCATTTAACCGGCTTTCGAAAACTGTTACCCGAATGCGGCGCTTGAGTTAAGCAGACTATTAACCAAGTTTCAAATTCACTAACCCAAACATTTATACAAATTTTGGGATAGCAATGTTACGTATTAATTCTGAAATTGTATTTGGTGATTAAATGTGAGTTCAAAAGGTTCGATAAAGCTGGTTCATCTGAAACAATTTAATTCAATGTGATTAAAAGTAAAATAACCGAAAACTTTCACTCACATTCGATAAATTTGAGGAATATGAGGAATATTCCAATGGGAATAGAACAATCACTTGTTTCTTGAATTGAACCTTAACATAGTCGGATATAGATTTGTAATTTTCAGCACTTAATTAAAAGAGTTTGATTAAATAAAAAATATTTAAAGTAAACTGAATTAAAGTGGACACTGAATTTTTTTTCACAAAGATCATCAAATGATCAGTTTGAATTAACACAAACAATGTTTATGTTAAGTGAATTTGAAAATTACAACTTGTTACTTAATAGCTTTCGAAAGTTTCGAAAGTTGGTTAATTGAATGTGTAAAGTTTATGGTTTAAGCGATTTTATGAATTTTTTTTAATATTAATTTTTTTAACAACAATATATCAAAATAATTTTTACTTGGAATGTTAGAAAAACAGTTTCGTGCAAAAGTGTAAACTGTGCTAGTCATAATTTGGATGGAATTTGTAAATACTTTAAAAAGCAAGTCGAATCGTAATTAAAATAATACCTAAAAGCGTATATGGTTTTAAAGATGCAGAAGCTGCTGTACAGTCAACTATTTTCATAGCTTTTATAAATTCATAACCTAGATAAGTTCTGTAATCGCGTTGAGAATCTGGCACCGCTCTTAATTGAGAGGTAGCATCCTGAAAAATGAGATTTTCGTTATTAGATACAAACATTTTAAATATATAATCTTCAGAATATTTCGATGAGTAAAGCTGTTGTGCAGCTAAGAATAAATTCACGTAGGCATCAACAACTTCCACGTCTTTGTCTTTACTGGTAACAATGGCATTCGAAGCAACTTTTCCAAGATTACAGGTTTCAAATGAATTGTATTTGCCCCGGCTACCATCTCTACAAAGCAATTCGAAATCATCTGGAATTACGTTTCTCGACCAAAAAGAAGGATTTCTTCCAGCAGTATTTTCTAAAATTGTTGTATGCCGTGCAAACGCTATTTCACCTCCGCCTTCTACCAAACACCTTAAAGCACCCGTATCACCGTAGAATGGCTCTGAAGAATCTCGGGCACAAAAATGAGAAGAAGATCCATGACATAATCCGCAAAGATTCATCAAGCTCCACGTCGGATTGAAATCGCTCAACAAAGCGCCAGGAGCGCAAGATTTTTGAAAGAATTCTGAAACCGCTTTTGCAGAGTCACATCCATAAGATCGCATTCTATTATTACTGAGCAAAAAGCTAATTGGCATGACCCATCCAGCTGCTTCATTAAAACCAGTGTGACATGAACGCTTGCCTTTCAAATACAATAAGTCCGTGTCTTTATCTGATTGCTTTGCTATTGCCACCACATAATAGCTTGTGTCGTTCAGATCGTATTGTTCGGCAATGATAGGCATCAAATTGTAATTATGACCAGCTCTGTAAATATCGCCGGCATCTAAAACTACCAAATCTGCATTGCCTTCATTAATAGACTTCATGCAATTCACAGTTGAATGTTCTCTTATACACGATAATTTCGGCTGCAACAATTTGGTCCTAAAAGCGGTACTCATTTTTTCGCACTTTTGATATTCTTTATCGGAAACTACGCAAAGTCTAGCGCTTGGAACTGGACACTTCTTTAATTTATCAAAATAATGAATATATCTTTTTAAGTATTGTGAATAAGTTTGACTGCTTTCCTCTATCGGTAATAGACCGGTTGTATCATCCGAAAAGAGTAAATTAACATTATCTCCATAACGTTCATCTTGAGGCTCGCCAAATAATATAAAAGGTGGTTTTTCAGTTATAAGAGTACCATTACTCCATCGGCTCGGAGGTGGTGGCCAAGTCTGATAAGGTAGGTTGCTCATTCTATTCTGCGGATTACCAAAGAAAAGAGCTGATTTAATTAGAAAATTTTGAATTTTCAGTCGTTCTTCGGGTAAAATTGAAGAAATTGTGACCACAGCATGTGCTGGGATAAAACCCCAGTTGCATGCACGATAATTAGAAAGTGACGCTCGACCGCCTTGTGGACAGAGAAGTTCAAATTCTGGCTTAATAAATTTCTTTCTTTGATTGTAATGTTTAATCATTAAATCCACGGTATTGTGTTTGATAAATGCAACATCTCCAGCTTCATCAAGGCATTTAAATGCACCATCAAAATTTTTGTATGGCTCAGATCCTGAGCATCTTGATGAACAAAGAGCACAAATGGAATGTGGATTATCACCAGTTGGATTATGTTTATCAATCAATGCGTTGGGTGCACATGATACATTGAAAAAATTAGCTGCAGATTTGACCATATTGTTACAGTCTTTAATAGGTAATATATCAATGTCTACCAGCTGCGCCAATGGCACAATCCAACCTGCCATTTTTCCAACTCCGGGAAAACAAGCGCGCGCTGATTTCAGATCTAACGGTGATGTGATTCTATTTGCTGTCGATTTCTTAACGACAGCAACCGTATAATAACCGTTGTCTTTAGTAAAGCCATACTGCTCGGAAGCAATCGGCACTAAACTATGAAGTCTTCCCGCGAGATAAATCTCGCCAGGATCGAGCGTAACCAGCTGCGCTCTTCCATTATCGATATGATTTAAGCATTGATCTTTGTCCACCGCTAATTCACACTTCAATTCGTACTCGAATTCAACCGGGCGTCGATTCTGCGCGGCAATTGAGTTCACTCTACGCACAGTTTCGGACCATTCTAAACATTTCTTCTGCTCGGCGGCACTGATCGTACACCAAATCAATTCTTTACCATTACTCGACTCGGCATAGACTTGATAATCATTTCGCAAATAGTTATTATTGCTTTGCGAAACACACAAACACGCTGTTCGCGAATGGAAAAAAATTGAAATTTAATCACGAAAAGATTGTTGAATTTGGAGAAAGAGAAAGAGAGAATATTACCATTTAGCGTGAGTAAAACAATAAACGGCGCGTTAAGGAAAAGCATTATTGAGTTTTGATTTCTTTTCTTTTTCAAACTTAATTTAGTTAAAATTTAAGAAATAAAAAAAGCGAAGAATTAAAGTAAAAACAAAGATTTTGAAAATTCATTTTTTCGAAAATAAAAAATGAGATTCGAAAACGACAGACACACCTTTTCGGGACTGTTATCAACGTGCGGCTATCATTCGACATTTTTAACAATAATTTTAAAAATTATTTAAAGTCCAAAAACTTAATTCGTTCTTAAATATAATAAACTTAACTTGACATTAAATGTTTTTATTTATTTTTCGAATGAAAGCAGTAATTTCTGAAATTCAAAGAATTTTTAAAGAACACTTTTTCAACAAAACTTTATTTTTGTTTTATACGTTTCTGATCTTATTTAATGCTGATTATAAGTTTCGCAATAAATTCGGCAGCATTTGCCTTTCGAATTATTCCCATGTGATCTTCAGTTAATTTTCGAAACAAGAATTTATACTTTTTATTTTCTTGCCACCGTAAACAACCTCTCAACGATTCATCGTTAACGAATTGATCACCGTCTCCGTATACGATTTCTCTTTCCGACTGAAAATCGTCGCCTTCATATTTTATACTTCGCATTGTTTTAAATCCTGAACCACCGATACAGAAAACGTTGGTTTCTGGATGTTGAAGTTCTTCGAGCGTGTCTTTTGTGTCCAAGTACATGTTATACGCATTTGTATTTTTAATAACTTCAAATAATTTCTTGAAATCTTTAATTGAATAATTAAAGTTTGGAGTTTGTATAAAAATACTCTCAGCGAATATTCTCGGTTGCGGCAATAAGAATGCCATCGCTGGAAAAGATCGCTCAGCTTCTCTTATTACTGGAAACATATTCGCAGGATAATCATCATCGTGTAAATAACCGTACAGATATTTAAAATTTCCTCCCCATGGAGTGGCGACAGTGAGAAGTGCTGTTATATGTTTGTTTTTCCAATTCAAATTTTGCTTGCGTAGAAAAGCATAGGCGATATTTCCACCCATCGAATGTCCAACTAGAATCACTCGTCTTTTTCCATTTTGTTCAAACGTATTTTCCACAAGTGTTTTTACCGAAGTAAAATAATCATCTAACTCATCTTCAAACATATTGCGATATTAGATAAAAATTAACATTCAAACAAAACAAAGACATAAGCAAGTTTGTCAACTCACGTGGAGCTTTTCTCCAATCTCTTGGAGCACTCTTAAGGTCAACATTTTTACGATAACCAAGTGCTTCTAATTTTTCAACTAGTGTCGCAAAATATTTTGCTTTAAACGACCAAAGAAAGTTTCAAAATATTTACTATTTGATAATTTAAATTACTCATCTGAAAATGCTGAGAAAGAGGCGCTATATATTCAACTGATTCAGTCGGACCAAGTTCAGGCACCTTAACAGTTACTCCATTCTGACTAAACGATCGTTTTGTTTTACTATCATAATAAAGTTTAGCAGCATCGAGCCAACATTTTGGCTGTTTAACAAAACTAAAGGTCGAAAACCAAAGCGTGCTTTCCTTCTTTGCACTCTCTAAGCAATTGGAATCATTGTATTTCGTTGAATCGAAAGAATAATTCAATTGATTTCCCATATATCCAGAGACTATCGAATTAAAAAAAAATTGCATTTACAAAGTAAAATGAAAATATCGCTTATAAACTTACAAAGAATAACAGGCAAATGTTCACACATCACATTCACGTTATTCAAAAGTAGAGTTATAATTGAGATGCACGGAATGAATGATCGAACATTCATTTTTAAATTTCACGAACTGAGAAATGAATGTTTATAATATTTAGTGAAAATATGATTATTGATTTTTTATATTTAACAATGAACTTGTATTTTCGTTTTACTGAGAAGGTCAATCGATTAAGATTCTTTTACTGTCCTAAGAAACAATAATAATCAACGAATAGGTTCATCCATTGTTTTAATATTTTTTCTTTTTGAAAATTTTATTTATAATGTTTACTTTATAACTGATATTTTCGATTTTTATTTTTAGAAAATTAAAAAACTTAAGAAAACCAAATTAAAAAAAACATACTTACGTCAACAAGAAAATTTGCGTAAAAAGCAATCGCAGTTTGCAAATTCTTTAAAATGGTTTACCTTATTTCCAAGCAGCTGCAATCTAAATGAAGAATCATTAGAAAGCGAACATACAAATTACAATAACATAAATGACGAAGATAATGAAACTAATGATGATTTCTTTATTTGATTTTCCTAATTTAAAGTTAAAAGTAAATTATGATTTGCATAAAAATTTTCTGTGCACAGCTGGCTCTTTCTAGTTCTAACTAGAATTTTCTGTGGGATTGATCGAACTTTCAAAATATATTGCAATCGTCATATGTTACTTACAAGAAAACATTCGAATGGCTCGAGAGCTTTTCTTATGAAAGTTGGATGCGATATTAAAAAATCCAAAGTCGTTTTGAGCACATAACGCTAGTGAGAGTTTATATTCACGTACAAACTTCATAACTAAGTCTATGCGGAAATTTTTGTTTTTAACTCTACACATGTCCGATTTTACGAAATTTGATTGGATTCTCTTTTTATGATGTAAACTTTTTAAACTTTATTTCTGTCTAATTTTCTATTACATATTTCGTGTAAATTGGACAACATAAAAATATTTGTTATTTACCAACTAGATATTTCAACAAGCCATCAACATGAAGTTTATCAAAAAGCTTTCAAAATAACAAATTCCGATTAAAATTGGAAACCTTGTTCATCAGTAACATTAAAAACAAAATTTTCCCGCATAGACTTAATTATAAGGTTCGCACGTGAATTCGCACGAGTGTTATGTGCTCAAAATAACCCGATTAGTGGAGATTTGAAAACTACTGTCACCCATTTAATCAATAGTAATTCGGCAGAAGAGCTCGATAATGTCTAAAGTATGCTTTTACGGGTAATTCGGTCAATAGAAAATGGTAGAGGTGGTATCGGTAAATCTGGTGTCAAAATGCGTTACGAAAACTGGGCTACAAATTAAGTACTAGATCAACATTGAGCGATTTCAAATACCTAAGTTATTTACTGAAACGTTGCGTTTTAACTCACACACAAGTTGGTTTGACCCTAAAGTGAGGAGAGGAAATTGTCGGCAAAATTTTTCTTGCTTACAAGGAAACCATTCGAACGGTTCCACGCCAATTTAAACGAAAATTAGGGAATAAACAGTTTACAAAACGATAAGAATGAGTATTGTAAAATTTTGTGCACATAATTTTTTGGTAGGACATAAAAAAGAAATGAAAGCCTGCAAATTCATTATAAGACGCCTATTTTGAGAACTTACTGAATATCTTAAATTCATAATTATTCAATAGTAGGATTGCTATTAACATAACTCATTGAATAAGGCACGAGAAATAACAATAAAAATGAAAATTAAAAATACAAAAATTATGAAAAACGTGCTGTAAAAATGTTCGAATTCTATCAATCGAATCTCTAATAATTATTTTTAAAATGCATGTAGATTTTGAGTACATGAAAAGATCGATTGAATGTTATGAAACGAAGGGGTGGAAATTTTGTAAACACCAGTTCAGAAAAGTAAAGTATAGAGAGAATATTTCTCGATACAGACGAATTATTAGTAATGATAACTTGGGAATAAAGCAAAAGATTCGACAACTCAAATTATTTATGTTTGAAAAGTTCGAACACGAAAGAAAGGTGTTAAAAAACCCTGTTAATGATGAAACATTAGAACTCTGGGCCAGTGAAAAAGCAAGAGAAATGAAAATACCAAACTTTTTGTGCTCTTCTCAATTCATTTTAAACTTCAAACGCGATTTTCGTATAAAGTCGCTTAAGATCACACATACATTGCAAGCGCAAACAGTTAAGGAAGAGAATAAACTCAAAGATTCAATTGAAAAATGTCGAGCCATTTCGATAGAGAAAAGTTTCAGTTTTAAATCATCTCAAATTATGAATATGGATCAAGTAGGTTTCCAATACGAATTCGTATCAAAGCGAACTCTAGAAAAGAGCGGTACAAAACAAGTAATAACAAATGTTCAATCAAAAAACAAGACTAAACATTCTTATACAGTCCTTCCTCTTATAACAAAAGATGGGGAATTACTTTCACCTCTATACATTTGCTTGATGAAAACTGGTGGAAAATTTGGTAAAAATGTACAAAACTCACTTCCTAATTACACAAATGTATTTATTGATTGTTCAAGCTCGGGGAAAATGACTATTTTAAATGTTGAAAATTGGATTAAATCTATACTAAAGCCTAATATAAGTGAGAAGTGCTTATTGCATTTAGACTCATTTACATCACATAGAAATCAAAATATGTACGATAAAATACTTGGCTCAAATAAATGTAAAGTCATCGTATTCCCTCCTAAATCTACTTCAATTCTACAACCGCTCGATGTCTATTTTAATTTGCAATACAAACACTTGTATAAAAAGATAATCGCAAGAAATAGAAAAGAGAAATTACTTAAAATTACAAAAAGAAATGAAATTTTGACTCTCCATTCACTTATTCATAATCAATTGAGTTCACCTTTATTTCGTAATATGATACGATATGCTTGGTACAAGTCTGGTCTTAAAGAAAATAGACCTGAAAGTTTTGAAAATGTACATCAAATTTGCTGCATACCTAAAGGAACTTGTGATTTTTGTAGTAAAATAAGTTTGATTTCTTGCGCAATTTGCCGAAAATTACTATGTTTCGAACATTTTGTTGTAAAATATCACTTTCATTAAAAGTGTTACCTATTCATTATTTGGTGTTTTTTAAATATTTTGGTCACATACATCATTTTTTCGCATTTAGAGATCATTTTTTAATAAAGATTTGAGCTCATAATGTAACAATGAATAGAATGTAAGATTTTAAATCCGTAGAAGTACAACATTGTTTCTCAAAACTGTTAGGCGTCTTATAACGAATTTATAAACTTTCATTTCTTTTTTGTGCCCTACCAAAAAATTATGTGCACAAAATTTTACAATATTCATTATTATCGTCTTGTAAACTTTTTATTCCCTAATTTT
>NCKU01003997.1:0-13393 GCA_003675995.1 Dinothrombium tinctorium | reverse complement strand
TTATTATTGTTAAAACGTCTTAAAAGCAATTTTTCAGTGCTTTGATACAGAATTATGAGACATCTTTCATAAGATAGAAATTGAATAGTATTTTCATTTAAAACAAACCGGGTGAGAATCGGTTGAGATTTAGGCCCGCAGTCGAAAAAACAAAAAATTTCGCCATAGACTTAATATTAAAGTTTGCACGCGAATAACTTGCTTCACGCGCAAAATTCGCACCTATCATGGACGTAATTCTTTATACACTAATGAAGTTCTATCTGCATACCAAGTTTCATTGAAATCGGGAACGGGCACAAAAAATAGATTCCTTGTAAGACTGAAAACTTTATATTTATAAGTTATAAACATTTTTATCTCTTCGTCTCTTAATTGGTGCCCTTCCCTTTACCTTTGTTAACCCTGCATTTGAAATTATTTTTTATGGACTGGAAAAGTTTCACTTTGCAATAAATTATGGTTTTCTTAAAAAATCTTTTTTCGTTCACAGAGACGCTTGTTGCAAGTGAATCGCTACCATTTCGAAACCGAAAAATTACACTCGAAAAGTAAAGTTGAAGTAAATTTTGATTTTTTTTTTCATTTGTTTGAATTTCGAGAAGTTGCTTAAGAATTTGCCCATTTCACGGTATTTCCCACGATTTCAAAGCATATTTTTTCGTCTGTTTCAAAAGAATTGGTTAGGGAAAATAACTATTCCTAGAAGCTTGAATTTTTGGTCTAAATGGTAAATAACATACGAAAATCTCTCAACTCTCATAATTCTTTATTTCGAAAAATTTCCTCTTTTGTCCGCATTATAACACTTAAGCGTGATAATGAAAGCAATTTCAATTTTAAGACAAGTGAAAAGAGAAAATAAAATGCTTGACTTACCAAAACAGGAAAACATCGGTAATTTTCCATATTGCGTTCACAATCGTTAGCTCTTGTTTTGAATGATTACCTTGGCAAGTGTTTACACTTTTACAACTTCACAACAAAAAAGAAAGCATCATTCTCTTAATCCTATTGTTTTGCTTGATAAGATTTTGCTTTTTTCAATGACACAAGAGTGAATATTTTATCTAAAGATTCATTTGCATTTTTTTAATAATATGACAAATTGCCCATGGGTGGTTCTTAAATGAGAATCGACGAAATTCGTAAAATTTTTGTTATGCAGAACGAGGCGAAAAATTAGGAATTGAAGTGGTTTTCGCTTCGATGCGCTTTAAGTCAAGCAATCAATAATTGATACTGATTACAAGCTGAGAAATTCTTTTGTCGTGCGCTGTATTTAGCTTTCAAAGCAATAGAAACAATGCTTAAGTTCATTTTTGTCCATTTAAATGTGTACAAATTGATTTTAAATCTAAACGCAATCGAAATATAAAAGTGATTAGCACACAAGTCTCTTTGTCTTTCATTTCGATATTTGATTTGATAAACTTTAATTGTTCCACTCGCTTACGTATGATTATTATTTGTTCCGAAAGATTTGATTTGATTTTGCTTAATTTTTTACGCAAAATTTAAAACATGTTCTTCATTAATATTTAAATGTAAATCGTACTTTATGCGACTTTGCTTAAAATACGATTTTTACTTTCACCTCTGATGATTTTAATAGTTACACGCGGATGTAACAATTGAAATTGTTCGAGATCAGAATAAAAATCATATTTCAAGCTAAATAACACGTAATTAATCGAAATTTTACTGAATCAAATTTCTGATCGCTTACCGTTTTTACATTTAAATGCTTATTTCTATTTGCGTTAATTAAAATCACGATTCAATATTCATAAACACGAGCGAACAAAAATGATTTTCAGCATTAATTTCATCATTTGCAAAGTTAACTAAAACGAAAATTTTAATAAATTTCTTTGAATCTTGTTAGTTAGCAATTTCTCCCTTGTAGGTGAAAACTAATCTGCCTGAATCACTGAAATGAGATTCATGAAAATATGAATATAATTGAGGATGCGGTAAAAAAATTAATTTGACAAAAAACATTAATTGAGAACATAAATTGAAAAGCGCTACAAATTGTTGGAGTATTGATCTTGGTACTCCTCGCATCTTATTCATACTCTGCATCCTCATCAATTTGTGAAGAAAACTTTGATAAAGAAGGGCTTCTCATTAAGATATTTATAATAGAGAAAATTTAATAAAAATTTGATATTTGCTAAGATTAAAATTTTATGCGCTATGTTTTCTTATTCTTTATAAAGTTGAGATGAAAAATACAGCAAAACCTCCTCTAACTGACACCTTGAGCGGTCACCTCCACTAATGGACACTAAATCAAAGTATCCTCGTAATTTAACTCAATTCAAGATACTATAACTCTCTACAACGGCCACCTCTTATAACGATCAGATTTTTTAGACCCTTAGGAGTGCTTAGCCTGTATTCGAGCTCTTCGCGACACTATGAATAAGAATCTGATTTTATATTTTGAATCATTCACCTTTTTCTTTGCCAGTTAGATTTGCTTCGTTATGTTAGAGCATTTAAAATGAGTTGTATTATAAATAATAATTAAAAATTAATTCGAAATAAAATCGGTTAAAAATTTAAAAGCTTCTAAATTAAAATTGTTGAAAGCCTTTTGATTTATTCATTAATTTTCTCTGTCTAACAAATCTTAAAAGTTTGATCAAAAGTTTTATTTATTCAATTGAGTTTAAAAAATAATTTTGTGTATTTATTTTCTTTTTGAATTTTTGCATAATTAAATTCTTCAATCATGTAATTAAAAAGTTTTTTTAATTTCTTGGTTCAAATTAAATTTTTAATTTTTAAATTAGTCTAACATAAACGTTTAAAAAAAAGATTAAAAGAATCTTTATTAGTGTTTAAAAGATGAAAGACGCGCATTTATCAACTAAAATAATATTCAAAGCGAAAGACAGATTCTCTTGCGCTGAAAATAATAATAGCGAGTAAAAATTTAAATCAAATCACATTAATAAGCGTATAAACTAAATTTCGAAATTAATTTTTTTTCTTAATCAAATTCAAATTAGATCTTATTATTAAACTAATCATCGTAATATTTAAAAACCCTTGACATAATTCAATCATTTGATTCGTGTTTTCCTGCTACGTGACCCATTATTAGCTCAAATATTTATAATCATCAAAAATTTTTTTTATTCAATGATTAAAATTGCAAATCTCATTAGTAACTGAAAATATTACAAACTAAAAATTTTATGATTTTATTTCAAAAATGGTAATCAATTTAGAAATATTTATGAGATTATTGATTATAGTCTAAAACGAGAATTTTACGAATTGACATTTAAATAGTAATAAAAGCGCGATTTTGTGCTGTGAGCAAGTGGAAATAAAAATAAATTTCCGAAAAGGAAAAAACTTAAATAATTAAATATAAATATTTGAAATTTTTTATTTTAATTTCTTTGAATTTGAATGCCATGAAAACTATCAATTAAATCGATTGAAATAAATTTTGACTTTTTTTAATTGAAGGAAAATGTCTGTTCTGTTCTATTTACATTCAACATTTTACCATCTCACGCAGATTGCATTCAGATAATCGATACACAAACACACACAAAAAAAAGTTTTTACAGAGAATATAGCTTCACTTTTATCGCTTATTTCTTCTCGTGGGATTACTTTTAACAATCTTCCACGAAATTCGGTATCAGTACTGAAAATAGTTTACAGCAGAGTAAAGATGCAGCGAAGAATTCGAGTTAATTTCATCATTAAAATAACAAAAGTTTAATGTTCTCTCTCGCTTTCACTCACTCACTCACTTCCACTCTCACTATCTCTCATTCATGAAAAAGCCTTTATTTAAAAAAATCGGTATTTACAAAGAAGTAGAGAGAAAGAGAGGAAACAAACAATAAATTCAATGGCTTGTAAAAATTTTGTGATAAGTGTGAGATGATAATTGTTTCATAAAAAGAGTGAAATACAGTTGAAGATGCATTAACGATTCAGCCTTCGATTTGTGCTTGTCACAAAAAGGAAATTTTCTTTGAAAATCGGAAAAATCCAAAGTATTGTTCTGTCGAAAGATCAAGAAAGTGATTTTCTTCGAATGTTTCATGAAAAATTTAAAATTCGATGCTTTTTTTTAGAAACGCATGCACTGAGCTTTAGTGAAAATCGAAATAACAATCGCCACTTTTATAGAAAACATTGAAATAATTAATAGAATTAATCTACTTCGCGTCAGTGATACTTATCCGTATCGTTTAGAATGGTGGGCGAATAGCTGCTCGCTTTCGCTTCATTTATAGACATGAACGTAAAAATAGATTTACTCTAGCACATGTTTGCTCGAAAAGTAAATCACGTGCTGGTGATGTCGTTGTCGAAATGAATGCTTTTCTCTCTCTCTCTCCCTGATGTTTAAAAAGCTGTTTAAACAGAGGAAAAAAAAAATTATTTCAAACCCAAAATTACTTTACTGTTTTCTTTGCAGAAAAAACAGCTGAATTTACTTTCGTCGATATTTTATAAATTAAAAATTAAAAACGCAATCGATCTACTTAAACAAGCTTTGTGCGAATTTTCTTTCAGCAATTGGCGCAGAGTGAAAACAATGAAATTCGATCGTTTAGAAAAATATAAAAACTTAATTCGCTTATAAACAAAAACTTAATTCGCTTTCGATGAACACGCGACCGCAACAATGAAGAATTTTAGAACAGAAAAGATTGCGTAACGTCAATTCAAATGGCAGGCGAAACTTTCAACAGACAATCGATTTTCGGCTACAGATTGTATCAATCGTTAATTCATTATTTCACAATCGTATTGTTCATAGTATCAGCATTACAATTAATAATCGCATTCGTAAGCTATAACGCTACGTCTGTGCACTCTGATCTTGATATATTAGTTCGCGGAGGCAAGTGACCAAACGATCGATGCACATTATTAAAGTAAACTTACCAATTTTATTCTTAATCTCTTCTTAGGTTACATTGTCACAGGCTCATTGGGAATGATCGCGTCGCTATTCGCAAGCGGAGGCGAATTGAAATACAGCTACGGACATTTAGTGTTCTCGGCGAGCACAGCTTCATTTCTCATTCTGCAAACATCGATCTCTTTAATACTGGCCATAGTTAAATTCGAAATGCTTTCGACACCAGTGGAATCTGATCTCGAAAAGTCGTTCGGAGTGTTCGCGTCGAATAAACCGTACAAAGGCATCGACGCGGTCAAAGTGATGCGAAAGTACAGTTGCTGCGGCTGGTACGAAGCGAGTAGCGTGTTGATTCCAGACACAGTCGACAGCGAAAATTACACTAAACTGCCCGAAGCGTGCTGCTCTTTCGATTCGAAAATTAGTTACAAATCGCAAGATAGCAATTGTTCACTTCATTCGAATAATCGCCATCAAAACACTTGTTACGAAGTTTCAAAACATTTGTTTGCGTACGATTTAAACGTGATGAATGCGCTCGGATTCATTGCGCTCGTTTTAAGTGCCTGCATTGTATTTATCATATTTAATCTGGCGAAATATTTGCGTGAAATCGATTAGATTTTTTATTTAGACTTTTATTGTGTGCTAATTATTGTTTTAAAATATAAAATTCAAATGTTTTATGTGAAATGCATGAGGGCGGCGTTCGAGTTCGGTGATCGCAGCGTCCGAAACAACCGAGAGAAATCAGATGCATTTTTTGCAATCGGCGCTCGAAAAGAATTGAGAGATAGACGAATGACGCCTACGAGTGCGAAAGTGAGCGTGAGTTCAAATAAATGCGACGCAAAGTACGAACGAAGAGAAGGCGAAATTGCGGAGCGAAGGAACAGAAAAGATCAGAGAGCGTCAAGCAACAGATGCACTCTGCGATCGCGTCGAGAGAGAGCAGAGCACACACTGCGAGAGTAAACGAATCCGACATTTGAGCACCTTTCCTCTCTCTCTTCTCTCTCTCTTCGTTCTCTTTCTCACACCTAATCACCATTCGACGTGTGATAACGATGCGAAGCGTGTGATCGTCGAGTGGTCAGAGTTAATCTCGTGAGCGATGCCCGAATTGACGACGTACAGCTCATCGTCGTCGTCATCTTCGGTTTTGGGCTCATCGTATCTTCGCTCTTCACTCTCCTCGACCAGCGGTGATTACAAACCGTTCACATCGTCGACATTGTCTTCTTCGTCACCATCGTCGTATTTCTCACACAAGAGTCGCTCCTCGTACGATCTAAGCACGCGGTACTATTCGAGCTCTGCATCCAGCCGCGAACCGAGTATCAATTCGAGCGCATTGTATTCGCTATCGTCAACAAGCAACTATCGGCCACCAACCAGCAATCGTTATTTAGGTACGTATCGACTGCACTCCTCTCTCTTTCTCTCATTTTTCGCGACACTCTATTCTCAAGGCTTGCATCGCTTGCAATCGAGTGTCACAAGGAAAGAGAGAAAAGAGAGAAAGTTACTTGTGCAGTGAAGTCAGTTGTATGACTGCTGCTGTCAGTGGCTAGCGAGAGTTGCCGCGATGCTTGTAACCAAATTGTACACAGGTCTCTCCTCTTCTCCATGTTCGGTCACATTGACACGCTATAATCCTCGCCGATCGAGTCTTGATTACAATGACAGCGACAATGAATCGATCTGCTCGTCTAAGGTCAGTAAAAATGCGATCGTACCGTGTAAATTGTTTAACCTTTTGAAAATTGTTCTCATATTTGTTCTGTGTTCGCAGTCGGTCTCATCTTCTTCGTATCTTTATTCACCGCTTTCTCGAAGACGCAAGTACAACGTGAAAAGCGACGAATGCAATGGATATTTGAAAGTACGTTTGTTTGTCGTTGTTGTATAACACAAATGTGTTCGTATGCTTTCGAAATCAGTCAGCATACGTTTTGTTTTAAATTTAGAACATTTCCACTCTTCACTTTTGGCCCAAAAGTTGCTTCGAGTTCTTCGCAGAAGTTTCTGCCTTTTTTTATTTTTTACAACGCAATCGCTTTTTTAACTACTTTCCATAAATATTCGCGACACACAAAAGTTTTTCGCTCTCTTCTTCTCGTTGATTGAATACCGCGATTCGCGTTATTCGTGCAGAATAACGGTAAACACATCCAAACCAAGCAGCATATAGCAGCAGCAACCAGAAAAAAAAAAATTTATATAATTGCGTTCTTTTATATATTATTTGATGTTCACGCTTAAAATAACTGTTTTACTCGCAATTCGTCACTTCTTAAAATTATTTCTCTTGATTCTACTCGCATCACTTTCGTGCTCGTTTCTCACCGTTTTCTTCAACAGTAGCGATAAGCGTAGAGCATCGAAACAGCAGCAGCAGCAGCAACAACAACAACAACCGCAGCAAAACAACCACTCGATGGTCACAAAACGTGGCCTTTACGCTACGCTGAATTATTCGAAGGTGAACATTTTTGTTTAGTCGAGCATTGCGAATGCATTGATCTTTTCTTTTTAAATTGCAAATTTATTGATTTCAATTTTGAATCAAACGAAGAGAGAGAGAGAAAAAAAAATGATTTTCGCTGCTTATTCTGCATTAATGTTGAAAAAATCTATTTGCCGTGTGATCGCTACCCAATACGTCGAAATTAATTGATGTTAACTTTTTCGTAATTGTAATCATAGCCGATGTGTCTAAAAAAGTGCGCGATGTGTTTCTCACGTTGAGAGGATAGTTTTAATGCTGCTGCTGCTCGATTTATGTGTACGATGTCCTTGTTTAGTATTTCGCTTCTAAATTGGCCTCTTTAAATGGAATTTCGCCATTTAATAATGAAATGGTAAACAAAATTTTTTTCGCATGTTTCTTCTCTTCTCATTCTTTAATAACACAAATTCTTCGTAGAAAAATTGCAACCCACTGGCTAAAAATCAGTGTAAACACAAGTTAGAAAAATTGTTTTTATTTTTTTATTGCCTCTGAACTTTTAGATTTTTAAAATTTTTTTTTTCTGCTCAAGCTAAAAATGAAACGAAACAAGCTTTTCAAAACTTAAGAGTGAAAAATTTAAGCGTAAAAGTTTTCCTCAACAAAAAAGAAAAACTCGGTTCGCTTTCTTCATTAGAATCATTATTTTTTTTACTGTGAATGTGATAATAAAACGTAAATGTGTCAAACGTGGCGACCAATTTTTCTCTCTTCACTTTTTTTCCACAATTTTAGTATTTTTTACGCATAAAATTTTTCTGCTAAACGCCAGCATTTCATTGTTGAGAAACGCGTGTTACGGATTTTCATTATTAACAATGTCGTTTGTTATTACTATTAACAGCAGTGAATTCAAATTCGAGTGAAAAGAAAAGAGCGAAAAAAATTTTTCGATTATGTAACGTATAATTAAATGCTTTCTTCTTTATTTCATCGATCACAACAGGTTTTAATTTGGCTTATTTAATCAATCGATTTGTGATTTATCATTAATTCATTTCATTTTCACTTAAATAACGCTTTTAATGTTTACTCCTAATTTGCAGCTCCCACCGAATATTTGCGGACTCACAAATTTGGGCAACACTTGTTACATGAATTCAGTACTTCAAGCGTTGTACGCCACTCAAGTATTCAGAAATTACGTAATCAAAAACCAAAGATATTCATTGATGTCAGCTTTGAGTAATCTATTTCAAGAAATGGATGCACCTGAAAATACAACACTCGCACCATCCGTATTTAGATCTCACTTCACGCGATATCAACCAAAATTTAGAGGCTACGAGTACGTTTTTTTGTCTCCTATTCTTTTTCAAAAAACAATTCAAGAAATTAGATTATCTCATTTCATTGTTTTAATATGTAATTGTGCTCATTTTTACAACTTTTATAATTATCTTCGTACAATAATAATTATCATTATCTCTCGCAGTCAACAAGATGCACAAGAATTTCTACGTTACTTAATTACTGGTTTACACGAAGAAGTAAATGAAACAAAGCATAGACCAAAGCCACCTATAATGAAATCTCCGAATTCTCCGACCGAAGCATGGCAGCAAATGAAAATGATCGACGATTCGCCTTTTGTCGATATGCTTGTCGGCCAATTGTCTTCTGTTATTCAGTGTACTCAATGCGGCAATAAATCAACATGTTGGGATCCTTTTTGGGATCTTTCTTTACCTCTGCCTCGCAATATGTAAGATAATCGTGTCTGCAAATCAATCTTTTTTTCAATTATCTCTTATTGCAGGAGTGAATGTACAGTTGAACAGTGTCTTCGCGAATTCACTGCTCTAGAGGAGCTCTCACCGGGTGAACATGCTGTAAGAGTAAGCATTCAATTTGTGCACAGAAATTAAACGAACAATTAATATAGATTTGCGAAAAGTGCAAAAGACAAACACAATCGACTAAACAATTGTCAATAGAGAAAGCCCCACCTGTACTTATTCTGCGTAAGTCGCACGCATTTCGACCATATCTTAAAGGAATTTGTAAAATTGTTTATTTGTTTTTCTCATTCATTTTCATTAGATTTAAAACGTTTTTCTAACGAAGGCTATAAGTTAAGTGTGCCGAGAGTGGTTCCAAACGATAAATTATTTGTAAAATCTCGCTATTATTCGCTATACGCAATAGTTTCACATCACGGCCATTCTTCGCGATCGGGTCATTATACCTCTTATTGTGCACATTCGTCGAAATGGTTCCTTTTTAACGATGACAAAGTTACAGAGATGAAAAATTTTACGCCTTCAGACATACAAGACGCATACATTTTATTTTATGTGGAGAATAACTACTCATCGCGATTGTAATATTTGACACGATTGTAATATTATTTGACAAGATTGTAATATTTGACCAAAAAAACAAAAACAAACAAAAACAAAAGTCGAAAATTTAAATAATCGATAAATTAAATAACGACAATGTTAATGCTTGAATTGAATTAAAGTAAAATGTAAAGTGCAAAGAAAAGAGACTACGAATGAAAATAATAAAAATTCTATATTTCGCTCACATATTTGGCTTGAGCGTGAAGGACACAATCATACGTAGATTGCATTGTATTCATCAGTGATGTGTGTGTGGTTTTTTTTGTTAATCTTAAATATTGTAAATCACACCATTCATAATTCAATTGTCGATAATTCGCTAATTCAACAAATCGTGAGAAATTTTTATCGCGATTTCGCAGTGGAAATTGCGAGCAAAATCGATTTGAAAGCTTTTCTTATCTTGACGTGAATTTTTCATATTGAATTGCTTTTTTTATGTGAATTTCTTTTTATTTTCTCGATTTCTATTTTCGTTTGAAATTTCTCAATTTATTCTACATTTATATGCATTTTCATCGTGTGTCATATAAAATTTGCTTTTCATTAAATTTACCTCCTTGTTAGCAATTATTATCAGATATAAATATATTTATATGCAATAAATTAATAATATTAAACTATAAATAGTTTTACTACAAAGTAAGCGATGACATACAAGCAAAATTACATGATTATCTTTATACGTAGACATGTATTTAAAAAATTTACCTTTTGAATGTAAAAGGAAAAACAAATTAATAACATCTAAGCTATGCAAATCTTTCTACTTTTTATAAATAAATTTTCGCATATTATTAGTAAATGTAAATGAATCGAGCAAAAATATCTCATGAAGGATCACAAGATTTTAGCCCAAATGAGTCAAAACTAATGTTAATTATCAAAAATTTTAATTAAAAAAGCGAACAAGATAAACTTTTTCAAAAGTGTTTTAGCCATCAAGACGACAGACGTTCTGCTTTTGCTTTTTTTGATAACTCTAATAATATTTCAATTTGTAGGCGTAACGTAAATCTTTTTTCTTCCATTCATGTGACTTTCTAGTCAAAGCAAAGTTACATCGCATTTTTTGACGCAATTAAAATGTAATTAACTCATTCTTATCATCACATGATTTTTGTTCGCATCTCTATCGTCACTCATTTGTCACGTAATTAAATATAATAAAACTCGATTTTGCATTTAATAAGTTGTTTTGAAAAAAAACTCAATGTTATCCATGTTATCAACTTTAATGATTAAATCAGCTTTTGTAATGAATACAATACAGTCTGTTTCAAAAAGATAGGCTCCCTCTGTTTATCGAGAATATCATTTAGTCGAGCAATGCAAAGGTAGCAATGATGTGTAGGCTATGTGTAAAGTGTATTTCACCATTTTCTTCTCTAAAACACTTTCGTTTAAAAAAAGTTTCTTGTGTGAAATTGATCAAAACAAACACTTTTGCAATATTTTCACGTGCGAAGCGAAAACAGTTCACGTGAAAACATTTTAATGCTCGAATGATTTACAAGAAATTTTTGTTTTAAGATAAACGGCCTAAAGCAATTTTCATCGTGAGCTTGAATCATTTTAAAAGCTCGAACTTTAAAGAAGAAAACTTTTTTAGACAAAGTGTTGTCGAAACACTGAGATATGAAAATCATTATGTTCGATATAATTTTTCATATTTTACACATTTCTTCGTAAAAGAAATCACTGAAAAAGATCACTTAAACACAGTAAATGAACGAAAATAAAATCAAAGATAATTTGACTATAATTTTAAAATCATTTTCAAAAAAAATTAAATTTTCAGTTTTAAAAATGTGAACAATAATCGAAAAATCGAAAACGAAGCGTAGAGCAATCGAAGCGAAAATCGAATATCGAATATCGAAAAAGTAGAGACGATTGATGAGCTTTTCGCACGTTTTTTGATCTCACATTTTAAGCGACGCGAAAAATGGAAACCGGTGAGCGAAACGATGCGCTTTGCACTCTCAATTCAAATTCTTTACTTTCTGCAGTGAAGTCGATCGGCACGTCGTACTACTTTCCGTGGGTGACCACCGCTATCAGCGTTTCGTGCGCGATTTATTTAATTTTGAAACAAAAAGCTGCTCGCGACTCGGACAACGATCGAGTCATAAACCCGGACATTGATAAAGATAATCCAAAAGTAGTACACAGTTTTGATGCCGAAGATTTGGTTTTTGACAAAAAAATTTCTTATTGTCGCTGCTGGCTTTCTAAAACGGTATCTACTTTCCTCTCTCTCCGTTCAATCTCTTTTTAATCTGCTTTTTATCCCACACAAATTGCATTACTCGAGCACAAGTCGTTTCATTTTATTTAAACGTTTATTTCTCTTTTGTTTTCAAATCAAAACAACAGTTTCCTTATTGCGATGGTGCACACAAACCTCACAACAAAGCCACGGGTGATAATCTCGGTCCTTTGAATATTAATAAACGCAACAACAAGTAAATGCCCACCTATTTCACCATATTCGAGTCAATTCTGAATTTTTTGCATTTGTATAATCCGATCGAGCAAGAGAATGGCAATTATAAGATTTTTTAAGCATTTATAGTACTTTCATTTTACACAGCAGCTATGCAAGTGTTTATACAAATGAAAATGAAATATTAAACAGGCAGCGATTGAAACTGCCGTCGAAGTTTAATCTTTTATATTTTTTATTGCTAATCTAGTCTAATCAAAAACTTTAAATTTGTTTGTTTTCAACAAAAAAAAAGAAAGAATTATTATTATTATAAAAATTTCCATTTTTAAATTGACGTCACTACTGATTTTGTCGACGTTTTGATTTGTTCGTTTAATTGTTTGAATTTGTGATTCTAGTAGATCAAGGTCCCTGAATATCAGAAAAGCATTTGAAATTAGCTCAATTCACTAGAAAACTCATTTTTCTTATGAATTAAAAATAAATTAAACCGTACCACTATCAATTACCAAGTGCATTAATACTCTGTAAAGCTGTGTTATGCACCTCTATTGAATTTTTAAAATTTTATTTTGATAAACTAACGATAAACGCTGATAATAATTTTTGTGAGTTTAATATTTATAACTTTAATCAGTTTTAAAGTAATAGAAAATGTCAGACTCAAAATTAACATAATCAGTATGAAAGTAAATGAAAATAATTCGTCCATCAGAAACGAAAAAATTTTTTTCTGGTATCGTTCCATTATAACCAGTGAAAAAGAAAGTTCGCTTACCATCACTTAAAACAATGTAATCATGTTCGAATTCTGTGTAGAATCCAGCATTCCAATATCGAATTGATTCACTATTCGGCAAATCATTACGAATCATATGAAGGCAATCGACGTTGTTTGAATAGGACAATTTTAGTGAGAATATCTTGCTAGAATTAACACGTAACTCTGTACATATTTTATTTTTGATAGCCGCGTCGAAATAAATTCGTTTTCGTTTCGGAATAACATCTGCCATTTTAACGAATACCGATTCTTGTGGAAAAATTTGAACAGAATTCAATTTTGATTCAATTTCTTTCGAAACATTTTTCAGAAGCGACTTAATGGTTTGCTCATTCATAGTTGAGCTTTGAATTTTAAATTCAATACGGCTGAATCTTTCATTACT
>NCKU01003996.1:0-13396 GCA_003675995.1 Dinothrombium tinctorium | reverse complement strand
TCTTGTAACTCTTACGAAAGTAGAAATGTTATTTTTTTATCAAAAATTTATAGCTAAAAAGCTTAATTTTACCCAAGAAAAGCAAAGAATTTCAAAGTAGGTTTAGTTTTTGCTTTCGCAAATTTGATTCATAAAAATTTCTTTTTTCCAAATAAAAAAGAGAGAAAACGGGGAAATTGCATAATTGTGTAAAAAAGTACATGAAAGAAAGCCGAAGTATTTTTCTATCGTAAATCAAATCAAAACAAGCGGGAATATTTTGTAACATAGAATTGATGTAAAGAATAAATAAAATATACTTTCTTCACTATTTATTCTTCCATAAAAATGTAATTCTCGTCGCTTACATATAAATTCACAAAAAAATTGGAGCAAGCTGAGTAGGCATTTTGGTGAATATCTGATTCTTGAGTGGGTGAACACTGCCTACATACCATCGCTCGAGAAGTTTACGTAGGAAATGAAATTTTATGTGGCACAGAAAAACACTTCTATAAGTTCATTTTATGATACTTTTAGTAGTTAAAGATTTTTACAAAGTTAATGGGACACTAATTTTTAATTCGTCGAATAAAAATTTTTTCTTATTGAGTAAAAATTTATTTACGAAGCCCAAAAGCCAAAGTGATATCAAAATTCAATTTTTATAGAAAATCGTCAAAAAAATTCGACAATATTTTACATTTTTTACCTTTAAAATACTCAAGTTTTATGTGAATTTTAAACTGAAGCATCAACAGTTTTGCATTTTTTACTCACTTTTCTCTTTTCGCGAACAGTAAGCGAATTCAATTTGCTGTGAAAAAGATAGAAAGAGAATATCAATGCGAACATATTGCTTCACACAAATCATAAAACATTCACTTGAATTATGTGCTCCACGAATGTATTCTGGTTTTATAATGTCAAATAAAAAATCTTGAAGTGAAATAAAGCAAAACGAAATTCTTGTCAGCGATAAAAGTATTAAATTGAGAAAAAAGCATGCAAATAAATTCCATATACATATTGAATTCAGTATCAATCCACGTGTGTATCAACACACGAAATTTATACTACTTTCACGGCAATGTAAAACGTGAATCGAAGTTATACTTAAGCAATACTTTTAAGATAGCGAAAAGAGAAAATAAAGCAAAAGTTATTTTGCAAAGTTTTGAAACAACTTTTTACATTTCACGGCTAGTAGCTATTCTCTTACAAATGAATGAATATTTTCAAGTGAATGAGTTTGATAATAAAAGCAATTTTAGGATTTTCTCTTTTTCGAAAGCTTTGCGAAAAAAAAGTTTTGTAAACTTTTTCAAAATAAATAGAAAGAATGAAAAATGAAAATAAAAATATGAAATATGAAGTATATAAATAAAAATCAATAAGCTTTTATTAAAAATAAATTCGAAAAAAAATTATTCGCAATTGTTATGGAAATAAAAATGAGTTAACAAAAGCGGATAAATGAAAAGCACTATTTTGTTACTCGACAACTTGAAAAATTTTAGCGAAAATGTTTTTCACAAGTTCTACTTTTTAAATTCCAAAAATAGAGCTAAAAACGAAAGCATATTTTGCAGCTTAATTTTAATTGCAAATCAAGCGAATTATTTTGACGCTAGCGGCGAAAAAAAGCGACTCACAAAAATCATTTAATAAATTTTCGTACACCCACTTAAAGCAAAATTATGTTTAAAAAATTTTTCGATCTATTTATGAATTGATATCAAGAATTGCGCTTTACATTTTGTTTGCTAAAGCGAGAAGTCAAAGAAATTTACGATTATCGTGATCGGGCTGAGCTCACCATTCGAGCGTGATTTATGCTGAATTTCGCTGAATAAGACATTTATGAATTGAGCGTTCTTTTCACGTTATTAATTTATGCAAAGTAAAGTTATTTTAGCGATTTTAAATTGTCAAAGTTTTAATGAAATTCCAAGTAAAATAAAGAAAATGGAAAGTAGAGTGCATGAATTCAAAGCCATTTTTGTGCCAAATTTATCGCCTTACAAAAAAGAAACATTCATAAGCTTGAAATGGCGAAATTTTGTGATTGTGAACATTTTTTTTTCGATTAAATTGCGAACGCTATTTTGAGCGATAGAAAATTGTTATTCTTTTATTCGGCTGTGAATGCCATCAAAAATTTATTTTCGATGCTGAATTCAACATTTCTGATTACAGGCAATTTGTAATAGAAATTTTTTTAATCTGTCGTTAACATTTTGAATGCAAAACGAAAAAGCAAATGCGACTTATTCTAAGCTGTACAATGCTGAAATTATCAATAGTAATGAAAAATGATAATCGGACTAACGCGAATTATTTAAAAACATCAAATGCGCATGAAATAAATCAAAATTTAAATTCAAATGATGGAGTTTGTCTCGTGAAAACATTTAAGCGGCTATTTACTCGCCCTTTTAAAGCGCAATACTCGTTAAATGATAAGAATTTCAGAGTTTGATACATCTTTTCTTAGATCGAAAGAATATAAAAGCTAAAAAATAAGAATTCGCTTTTTCTGCAAAAATAAAGCATAAAAGTGAAAAATACTTCATCAGGTAGCCATACAATTGTTGCCATTGTTATCCACTTCTTAATTAACACCAAAATGATCAATGAGTTCTCAGGAGAAATTGAGAAGAGCACTTGAACTTTGTCGACAAACTCAAAACAAGCAAAATCAAACAAAGAAATCACACTTACTATGTACACAGAACACAGACTAATGATATTTACTCAATAACCATACTGCATCTGCAAGTGAATGCACACCTTTTCATTGTCCAAAGACGGTGGTGAAGAGGCACGAAAAGTTACAAGGATTTCGAGATTCGTTCGCTATTGAGTTATGAAAGAAATTCGAAAACAATTCAATCAATGTTCATTTTTAAATATGATACCACTTAAAAGCACGCACTTTCAAAGTTGGTATCATTTAAAATTTACATGTTTTATTTGTATCTAATATGAAAAAGAAATCTCGACGCTTGAATTTTAAAACTTCGAAAACTTTTTAAAAAGATTTTCGTGTTTCAAAATGTATGCGAACTCCTACACTTTAAACATTACTCGCGAAGAAAATGTATTCGTCCTGTGCATTACATAATCAATGGGTACTTTGGTGTTTTAAAGCGGCGTTCAAAAGCAAAGTACGCAACAAAATTGACACAAAAAGAAAGTTTTTCTTAATTAAAGTTAAGGCAGGAATTGAGGTCAAATTTTACTTGAAGAATCGAGAATTTAGCACCTGCTGGTTAGTAGGTATTAATTAAATGCATACACGGAGTGAAGTCGAAGCGAAATGAAAAATGTTGCGTATCCTTTTTGGGAAACTTGCTTCTCTCTTCTCAAAAAGGAATTACACTCGAAGCGAAAGCAAAAGTAAAGGAGAAAAAGTGAAATAAGCAGAAACAATTCGCATTTTGCATGAATTGAATGCACGAAAGCAAGCAATTGTTTTTCGACTTTCATACTCCACTTAAGCTCGCTAAGCTCATCTTTAACTTGCTAAATAGCAATTGAAACGCCCAATTACTACTTTACTCGTGATCTTAAATGACGTTTTGTTGTACCCATTGTTTTTCTTGCGTCTCGGAAACGGTGGATTTAACCAAAGAAGATAGAGCTGACTTAAGTGATGGTTACGAAAGTGATCAAAAGGGCACTGCGAAAGGCAAACTTTATAAAAAGTTGCGAAACAGTTTTTTTATGGAAGAAAACGATGCGCTGATGAAAAACGGAAAAAACAATAATGCAATGAATGTAACAATGGTTCCATCGCCGAAATCGAGAGCGAAGAGTAAAGCTGACGATAACGAAATAAGGAAAAATGCATCGAAAGCGATCATCAATGATAAATGTGAGAATAATGATGAAAGCAAAGAAATCTTATTGCTTGACGAGACAGAAGGAGGCTTAAAACAACCGCAGGTAAGAGCATTACAAATTTGTCGAAAATGTTAAGTTCATTCTAACGCGTTTAGCTTTTATTTTTGTCTTGTTTAAAAATTTGACAACAAATGAAAAGTAAGACAATTGTATGAAAATTACCCTCGAGATGAAAAACATCGACTTTATTTCAGTTTTTTAACACTTTATTTCGAGGGTTGTCAATTAGAATTTATTTTTATACTGAGAAAAACTTATAGTTGAGTCAATTTGAAAAAGAAGAGAAGCACTGAGCTTAAGGAGCATATATACACATTTGTAGGGAACACATTGAGCAAGTATTATTCACACGTCTTCCAATACTGGAAAGTGCTAACAACAACCAAGAAGGGCTCGAAAGGTACCTTTGCAACTAGTCGCTTTAACACAAAATTGCAGCCCAATAACAACGAATTTTTATTGTGCTATGAAAGAAGTCTTTAAAGAATACAGAGAAATGTTTCCAATGTTTTTTGACATTTCAAAGAGTTGATTTTCAAAAGTAGAAAATAGAAAATAAAAGAAGCAAAAGTGAACTCAAATATTTGTAGAAAATTGAGTTGATCTCGCGTTATTGTCGTGCGCACATTTCTTATAAAAGCACAAAAATCGTATTGTAAGTCGTTAGTTTCTATTGAAAAGTGAACACAAGTTTTGTTTAACCTTAAATTTTGTTCTTGTTCGAAAAAGTCCATTCTTTCAAAAAACCGAATAAATCTCTCTCAGTACTAAAATATTCGAAAGTGTTTTAAGAAAATGGCAAATGCTGTGCGACAATATGTGAAAAGTTAGTTGCCGAACAAACGAGGTCTAGAAAAGCAATTTTGCATAGTTCACAATAAACGAGCTATTTGTTGAAGCATGTTAACATAAGCTTTTCTCAAAGAGCAGCTTTTCACAAGTGTCAATTTAATTTATTTTTAATGCAAACGTTTCGATTTCTGAAAACAGTTGTTTCGTTCAAAGGATTCGGATGCCAAAAGAAAGATAACAAACCTGAGCTCTCAAAATAAAGCAGACAGCTTCACTGTTGAAAATGATAACAACCGAGCGTCTCATAAATTGGATTTTAATGTATATGCGACAAAAAAGAACATCGCACAAGGCTTACAAGACATAGCGCTGCTCACAGCGAACGCGACACAATTGAAATATGTGGTTCAAAGAGGTGCGACAGGTGAACACTACTTACACATAGCTAATATAGCGTTAATTGGTGCTTCGATTGCTCTTCAAGTTCTGGTTGGCATCATTCTTTTACTTAATACCCGACAACATACAATCAACGGGAACAATCGAGCAGAATGTTGTAATAGTATTATCCTATTGATTGTTTTCTTGATAACAATTGTTAATGTTTTTATCGTGGTTTTCGTCGAAACATGAACATTTAAGCAGACTTATATTGAGCTATTTTTCATTTATTCTGCGCATTTCTAAATATGGCAATTAACTCTTGTATTTGCTGCCTGTTTAATTTTAATCATTCAGAATGGTTTTTTAAATCAAAAAATCAGTTTAGAGAGTCGTTTTCGTTTAAATCTTTGCTTACTCATAATATTTTCATCTCATCAATTTTAAACAACTTTTTCATCGCTGTCTCTCAATCATGTGTAAAGTAACTTAGACTTCAGACTGCTATAATTTCGCAAGCAATGCTTGTACTTCTTCGGGTCAAAAATTCAGATGCTTAATTTTTTGTTTTTGATCAATTAATGCAACGAACTAAAAATGATAAAAATTATGGCAAAACAAGCCAATTTCACGTCTGAAAGCAGATAAGTGCTTTTTATTCGCTTTCGAAATTGCTTAACGAGCAATAAGTTTAGTGTTTGAAAAATGAAGCCATTCAATTTGATACAATATATCGATGACTGACGTTCATAGAAGCGAAATGACTTCAAAAGATTCCCATTTAATGTAGTTACATAAAGCAAAAATAAATGAATAAATAGAAAATAAACAAAATTTACTTTATAAATCGTCAAAAGGAGGAATTTAGTTCGTAAATATCAATTTATTCTTCTTCCAATTCCACTTTTTCTTTGAATCTTGCGTTTGATAGTTTTTTTGTGAATGAAAAAACTTTAAACACATTGATTTGAATTTTTCATTGCTAAAAACAATTTTAAACGCAAAAAAAGAGATGTTAACAAACTTGTGGCTCGCAAGCAATTAATGTTTGACAATAATTGAGATTCTTGAGTATTAAACTAAATTAAAAAATTTACTTTTTGTTATCTTCTCTCCTGTTATGGATGTTGTTTTCGAACCATATTATACATACGTAGATAATTTCAAAAAATGAATAAAATGAAAACAAACAAAAATTTAATGAAGTTTTGTGTTTTAATTTTCTACATATTAATTCGAAATTTAATAATAAAAAATTGGTCAAAAGCAATAACCATTTAACCATAACCAGTTTTGTGTTAATAAAATTTTAATTAATCGAAATTTAATTAAGTTTGCCTAAAATTGCTTTTTTGTGGTACAAAATAATTTTATATATTTATGTATTTTTCCGAAGTGTCTCAATGAGAGATAGAGATAAATTGATCTAACTAGAGGATTAATTTCAAATACCAAAATTTAATAGTCTTAAAACAAAAAATGAATGCATTTCATATTTTAAGCACTGAAATTATTGGTTGCCCAGTTATTTTCTGTGGTTATAGTGAACAAGCTGTTTATAGATAAACCATTTGTTAATAACAATAACAGATGTGTTTAGCTGGCATAGAAGTGAACACAATTTCGCTAAATTAAAAGTGTGATATTCATTCTAAATATTATCGACTCTTTTGCGAATTAATTTACCTGAAAGGTTGGTTCATCAAAAATTTCTTTCCTTTGCGATTTGTTTTTACTGAATTTTTTATATTTTTTGCTTACCAAAGTTGATAAAATGGATTTGAATTTAATTAAAGAGAAAGAACAAAATCGTGAAAAATATACGCGTGCATTATTGGAAAGATTAAAACACGAGGGAATCAAACAACAGTTTGATGACGAGTTTCTTGTTAAATTCTTACGATCGCGACTCTACGACGTTAATAAAACTTGTTTCGCAATTAAAAATTATTTGACGATCTTCAAAAAATACCCACAGTTCTTCACTAAAATTGAATTCATAAAAGATGCAATTGAGGAGGAATTCTTTGAAATGTTACCTCACCGTAATATAACTGGTGAAACGCTATGCATATTGCGAGGAGGAAAATGGATACCGAGCAAGATATCATTAGATAAGTGTGTGGCTGCGACTGTTTACGCGTCTGAGTTTGACAAATTGGATGAAGAAGCACAAATAAATGGATCAATCGAAATAATTGACTTGAAAGACACTGGCCTCCGTCAATTTTCTAAAATCGGTATTTCCGAAATTCGCATGGCAATCGATTTGTCCGAAAATTCTCTACCAATACGATGGCGAAAAATCTTCGTGGTCAATGAAAATTATTTAGCCGATGCTGTTTTTGGGATGGCAAAGCCATTTTTAAGTGAACAGTTTAAAGAAAAAATTGAATTTATCGGCTCTGATTATTCACAACTTCTAAAATTAATTCCTCGAAATTTATTGCCCATAGAATATGGCGGCACTTTTAAGAAAGGTAGCGGCGAAGAATTTTTTCGCAGATTGGCTGAAAACGAGTCACGTATTATGAAACTATGGGAGCCATTTAAAGAAGCAAAGTAAACTCAAAAGCAATTTTTTAAACGCATTAATTTTACTACTATGTAAAAAGCGTTTATTTTACTTGAAGCGACATTATTCAAGCTCAGTTCAAGCAACGATTTTCTTTAAGTTTATTGAAACATTTTTTACACTTTTGGGCAAAATATTACCGAAAGAAATGAGGCTTTCAACAACAACAAAAAACGAGGCTTGAAATTATCATATGTATTCTTACTTTGTCTTGCACCATTATTTTAAAGTTGTACTATGTTTTGCACCATTAAAAATTTTTATTTCGAAAAAGCTTTGATTTTATATTCAAAATAGAGAAACGAGTTTAGTGAAAATTGAAGTGATTTCTCCTTTTTTGCGAATTTTCGCGCAGAGAAAAACTTTTTCCATTTAGAGTAACACTTTTCTCTAAACTTTTAAAGATTTTAAGATTTTTTAGCTGAAAATTAAAATAAGGAAATTAAAAAAAGAATTGAACTAAAGCTTTCCTGTGGATGATCTTTTGGTGTTTCGTTTACGTTCTTCATCAGCAGAAGCGATTTTTTGAAGAAAAAATCATTTAATTAAACACAGTTGAAAAATTCAGATCTTTGACTTCATTTCTTTCACAAGATTTAAATTCAGAATTTAATCCGCCGATTCGAGGAAATTCCAAAATCAAACAATCATCGTAAAACAATCAATGAACTTGAATAAAAAATTCGATTTAGTTCCGTCCTAATTTTTTATGTTTGTTTTGTTCGTAATATTCTAGTTTTTCTACCGTATAGGAAATTTTAATTGTAAGAAAAGAATAGAGACAAAGATGGAATTAATAAGAATCATGTTTCTTGTCTCATATTACAAAAAAATTATTTTTTTGTTTTAGAGAATTGCTGCTTTCTTAATCTATCCATCAACTACTATTAACTTAATACTCACACCACCTCCGCTCTTAATTATTATTTAATCATGCAAATAGAATCTTTAATTCATTTTTCAAATTAATACATATTTTGAAGATTAAATTAATTGATTTAAAAAAAACGCACCGAGTCAGGGTAATTCAGATTTGAATTGTTAGCTCTTTGAGCAACTTTACTGGTGAGCGAGCTGCAGTTCATTTTTTGTTGTTTAGTGTTAGTTTTTTATTGTTTTCCGTTTTTGACCAAACAAGGTTTTGGACTAAAATCATTTTTATGCATCAATGCTTTTGGAATCATGAGACATCGTTCTAGAATTATAGCTAAGAGTTCTGAACTTATTGTAGTACATAAAAAGCTTTCGAATAGCACCTCACATGAAAAAGCTCTTGAACATTTTAGCTGATTTTCGCCCTGTAGCAGATCAACGCAATATCCGATGAAAAAGTTGCTGACGATGGATTTTGCCACCAAAAGTGACTTTTCGAATGACACCGGTTTCACCTTACCCGAGTAATTCAAAATCGGCATTATGTTTTGATAAAACCGGAAACCCAAAAATAGTATGTGAGCTGACATAAAACCTTTAAGTGCACTATTTTCTCGAATATATAGAGAGGAGCAAAGCGTGAAAAACAAGCGATCGCCGTAAGCTTGGAGTTCACACAGAGATGCCCGTTGAAATTACAATAATCTCAACACTTTAATGACGCGTTACTGAAATAGAAATTCCATTTTATTTGTAATTTGCTTTTTACAATTTTGCTTATTTCGTCGAAAAGTAAATCAAAACATTTCGCGCTCAGTGACTTCCTCACTCAGTGAATCGAGTCCAGGAAAAGATGAAACTGCTGCACATTTGTTGAAAAATATTTCCTTTCTTTACGATTTGTTTCAATTGAAATGTTCTCTTTTTCTTTCCTATTCACTTATTTATAAATTTTGTCGCTTGAATGTAATTGAATTTTTCTATTATTGAAATAAATAATTTAAATACTTTTTAAAAATTTTATTAGCTCAGTTAAGCAGAAGCGACTGTTTTTCATGCTTTTTGCATTTCCTTGCTCTCTCAAAAACTCACTTCTATGATCATGTATGTGAATATAAAATCAAACTTTGGAACCGTAAGGAAGGTGCTACCAGGAGTGAAATTAGCGTGAAGTTACTGCAAATGAAATTTTGTCAATCGATTAACAGCGCAATAGCTTAATTAGGTGCACAAACTCACATCTGGACTCCAATGAGCAATACCTTTTCTCTTTCAATAGATATTATATTAAAAGTGAATTTATGAGAAAGCATCCAAATCACAATCGTTTAAATTGTGAAATTTAGATGAAAATGAAACGTGAAGCAAAATTTTAAAAAGCTATTCCTTTAAACTTTTGCTTCGATCAATATTCACCTCATTTTAGTATTCGGTTTGCAAGTGCACATCATTTACTTAATAAGCATTCATTAAAACGAGAGGGGTATCAACGATATTCTTTGAAAATCTCATTAATGTGTGAAACTGTATTTCCCTTAAGAAATGATGGAGTAGAATGAATAATAGAATTTTATAGTGTGATATTTAAACTTCGCAATGTTAAATTGTGAGCCAAAGCTTTAGAATCACAAAAATGTTAATCACACTGCATTCGAAAAGCTTTTCTCGAAGCATTGCTAAATGTTAAAAAAGTTTCGTTCGACAAAACCTTTATCTTTAAAGCGATAATATTTCCTTAGAATTTTTTTCTCTTTTTCATGCTTTGTGAGCACAAAATAGCTTTTTTCTTTTAATGGCACCACTTAAAAAAAACACTCGAATCAAATTCTTGTGCAGACCTGAGGACGTAAAACATAGAAAATATTGAGCATTTTATTTTATGTTTCATTATGAGTAGAATGAGTGCAATTTAAAAGAGAAAGTAGAGGATCGCGATGTCAAAACATTTATATTTCCCTCACACACAATATTATGGTTTTGATCATATTTTTGCACTAAAAAAGCAAAAATGCTACATAATTCATGAGCTGCTTGACAAATATTTTTTGTATTACATTTGATGTGATCTGAACGAGAACAATGCTTTCATGAAATTATTTCACCACTCGCAAAAGAAATGAAAGAAATAATGCTGCAAGACGAGATAAGAGTTGCTATATTAAGTAAATTTTTTAAGAAAATATTTTATGTTTTACATATTAAAACCTTGCAGCAAAAAACTTATTGCGACAAAACAGTTAAAGCGAAAAAATGAATAACACAGAGGAAAGTTTTGCTTTGAAAATTTATTTTGATGTAAGGATTATTTAAGATTACAACAACAGTGATTTTTCTTTTTTTTTGTGCACATCTTTCGAAATTTTTGATGCTTTTAATTTGATAAATTCGATAATAATTAAAATAATTAGGGCTACTATTTTGCTCGAACAAAGTTTTGTTTTCAAAGCACCTCAAGCGTAAACACCATTAAAATCAATCAATTAAAATAAATACAAAACTTTGGTCATGTTTAAAACATAAAGTTTATTAATTTTTAAGCGATATAAAGCGTTGCAAAGCACAAACAATTGTTTAAATTGGTCATTACATAAAATAATAATCTTAATGACATTCATAATTTGTGTAGTTACCATGTCCAATTTTAAGCCAATTTTAAGCATTTGTCCAATTCCAAAACGGGCCAATTTTAAACATTTGTATTTCGGTTTGCATCGATTAAGGCTAAACACAGCAAATGTTTCGGTGAACGAGATGACCACTTTGCTCATGTGATCAAATAAATACTGCAATTAAATTTTGTCGTAAACATTGATCGAAATTGATGAGTTTATAAGTGATAATAAATTAATTAATTGATCCGGCGCAAGCAATTTTTCAGAAACTGTATTTCCACCTTCAATAATCGTAACTTAAGTTTTAATCAGTATTTTACTAAAGTTTGGATGCATAAACTAGAATCAAATTAATGCTTATGTTCAAAATTCAACAATATAAAGGCACGTTCTCACTCAAGCAAAAACCTATGGAAATATCATTTCACTTTTTTTGCACCCTTTTTGTCCGAAAAATGTTGTTTAATTCATGATGTCAATTAAGAAATTAAACAAATAAATTTATTCTTAAATGTTGTAAAAGAACCATTCGAATACGAAAAAGCGATCAAAAGTTACTGCCTCTTAAAAAAGGGGCAAATTACTTTCTGAACAGATAGTACAGTTGTGCATATTTCAATAAAAAAAGCTGCAATTTTTATAAGCAGGACATTTTCAAGAGCACTGTAATTACAGCTTGTTTTTAAATTGAAAACTAACAAAAATTTAGTGACTAGTGTTTGACCATCATTCACATAAAATTTTGCCTGCGATAAAGCTTCATTTAAAAATAAATAGAGTTTTATTAAACTTTCCTATTTTGATCTATGGTAGTTGTCGAGCAAATGGTCAGCTTTTGTGACTGAAAGAACGCTAAACAAAGCGATAATTTTACTCGTAAACGCATTTGTTGTGTTTAGCCACAAACAATGGAACCGAAATACAAATGCTTTTCTCATAGGTAAGAGTATAACTAAACTTTAAAAATTAATAATTAATCAATGTCTGTTCCTCGAGAAAAATTCAAATTTGTTAACTTCTGCTGTCAAAAAGTTTCATGCACAGTTTAATTTAATTCAGTAAGGAAGGAAACCGTGAGTAAAATTTGTGTCATTTTTTATCAAAATAAAGTGACAAACGAGGAAAAATTTCGAGAAAAACAGCAGCCCTCACAACAACATTATATTGAAGTAACAATTTGTGATCGATTTAAGTTTTTCACATTTTTATTTTTCAACATTAGATCAAAGAAAGCGAATTTCTAATTTCATATTTATGTATCATATGATGAATGCTTAATTTCAATTATGTTTTTAATACAAAAAGCTTTTTAAATTATTTAAATTATAAATGGACGCCATCATTGAAAAAACGAACAACATCATTTGAAGTGAACATAATTAATGTACAGATGCTAACAGACAAAATATATGATGTGCTCATTTCAGCTAGTTCAGGGCGTGTATGAATGTATATATTTAGCTAAATTCCGTAACTTACAAAGATCTTTTCTCTTAATTATCTTGGTAAGTGACTTTTTCCAATTAATTAACTCATATATGGACCTACTTAGAATTATATCTTTTACTATGTTGCAAAAATTTATTGCGATCAAACGATTTATAAAGTACTCTTTCGAGTAATTAAATAAGTAAATGCCAAATAGAGATTGAAATGCATTTCATTTGTTCTGTGGAAATGCTTTAAAATGTTAGAATTTTAATTTGAAATAATCGTTTTGAATCTTGTGGGAAATAAACAATTTTAAAGTTAATTTCACTTTTTTTCTTATAATGAATAAAGCTAATCACAGATTTAGCGATAAATAAAAATAAAATGTAAACGCCAAACCTTGAGGTGAAGTGGCTATTTGCTTGTTTCTGTTTGGCATTTACGGCAAATGTTTGCCGCAAGTTTCAAACTCGCTGTTTGATCAAAAGATTAATTTTTGTGCTTCAAAAATAAACGACAAATTTTAAAGAGAAGAGCACTGTTCGAAATGTTTTGGAAAGAGAAGAAAGAGAGTTCACACAAAATTCAATTCCATCCGAGGTAGACAGTCCAATAACAAGCGTTTAGAATGATGAATGATAGCGGAAATGTCCATCGTGATATTTTATCAACTATAATCGCTCGATCACGTTGCTTTAGAAATGCTTGCGCTTGATGATGGCGGTGATGACTACCATCTTCAGAGGTCTAAAGAAGAAGAGGCATTAATCGCTTTTTTCTTAGCTGCGATAATTTAACCAAAATGAAAAAGTGATCAAAAGTGAAAGATTAACCTTTTAACTGC
>NCKU01003995.1:338-13401 GCA_003675995.1 Dinothrombium tinctorium | reverse complement strand
ATAAATTAAATAAATTGTTCTAATTATGAAATACGGGCAGTAATGCCTTAAAGTAAATAAAGATGTTATGTTATGTTATTCTCACTAATCGCTACTATTAAACAATTTTCACTAAACTTATTGCGTGTACAAGAAAAAATTAAATTGAACTTTCGATCAAACTTTTATTTTGATTGATGGTATGATTTGATTGTGAAAGGCACGAAAAAAAAATTGCACAAGTGTTAATGTTGATCAACCTTATTGATCTAGGAAATGAATTTTTTGAAAAATTCATTTTATTTCATCTTTTGCTTTATCTTGATTTTAAAATTTTATTAACATTGAAACGACTCAAGAAAAAGGCTTTAAACGGCATTGAAAATAATTTTAGAAAATGCTTCCTTGTCGACGTGTGAAATAAAATTATATAAATTCGGTTGAGATAATTAAATTTTTTGAAGTTGTGAGAGTAATATTTACGACTATTGTTTTTCAAAATTCTTATGTGGAAAGGATGTCTTAGATTATGTTGTCAAACTTATCCTTTTTAGCATTTTACCTTAAGTTGTATAAATACTGCGACAAAACGAGAGAGAGGAACCTTTTGCCTTTCTCTTCCACTGGGTTTAGTCAGAAAATAAACTTAAAAATTGTGAAGTGGTATCCTTTTTTTCATCACAGTATTTAAAATATTTTAAATTTTAAAGTTCGAAAATGATTTTCGAATTATCAGTTCAAAAATTAAAAAAGAAAAAATTGATTATTCTTGATCGCTTTCTTTCGTGTTTTTATTCAATCGAGAAAAAGTACAAAGTTTAAAAGAAAAATGTGCTCGAAACGAAAAGATAACAACAAGTCAATACATTTTATAAAGATTTAGTTAAAGTACAATCTCAATCAGAATAAAAAATGGATTGAAAAGCGCGATACGCTCTTTTGAAATAAATAAATCTTATCAATCAATGTTTTAGATCGAAACTCATTAAAACTTTAGAAAAAATCGAATTAAACTTTGCTTCTAAATTGAAATTTTTTGCTTTTTAAACGGTTCCCAGAGTTTCATCAATTGTTCCTCCATTTTTTCGATTCTTTCGAGAAACCTATCGATGTCACATTTTCCCGAAGTTCCACCGTATTCGGGTGGCAGGAGGTGCGGAGGCACCATTTTATGCAACTCCGTGAAATTGTTTCCAATAAAAGCGAGTCGTTCTCGAAACTCTTTGCTTAGAAACATTTTCGCCATGTTATAAAGAATATCGATCAGATAATTTTCGTTCACAATGAACAATTTTCGCCAACGAATGGGAAGCGTGTGTTCGGTCATTTCTGCACCGAGGCGAATTTCAGAAAGACCGACTTTCATTACCTGCTTCAAGCTCAGATTTTTGCAATCGATTATTTCGATAGTCGGATAAATTTGCGATTCTTCTTGCAGTTTGTCAACTTCGAAAGCATAAATCGTTGAGACCATCATCGCTTCGAAACTGACTTCATCTGGATTCCAGTTACCCGGTTTCATATTCGCAATCGTTTCACCGGTAACATTTCTCTCCGGAAATATTTGAAAGGTGCCAGTTTTGATTGCTTCACGCACGAAATCAACACCAGTGAAAAATTCTGGATGTTTGTTGAACATTTGCACATACATTTTGATCAAATTAAATGCATCGTTGACATTATACAAACGCGATCTCAAGAATTTGATTAAAAATTTATCTTCGAATTCGAAATTAATATTTTTCGAATTCAACTTCTCTCTCAGTTCATTTAAAAATTGCTTTTGATGAAATTCTTTCTCTTTCAACGTTTGCACGTCTGAACTTTCCATCTTAAACTTCACTCGAAATGATTTCGTGAATGACTGACTGTCTTTATTAGGCCTCTTTTTATTTATCTACACAAGGTGGGAAAAAACCTTTTGTGACGTAGTTAGTTGTAGTTGCGCTGCTTGGTAATTTACAAGGCAACTTTTTTGAATCTTATTTCTTTAAATTTGTTTTTGAAATCAGCTCATTATCAAAAAATTTGATTGCGTAGGACAACTTTAATTAGAGCTCGTCAAACATTGAAAATCAATCACTTAACGCTATCATCTTCATTGAAAATTTTCTTTGATAGAAATTTAATTTTTAAAAATCAAATGATCTAATCTATTTAAGAAAAAATTTAGACTAAAAATTCAACAACGCCTAAGAAAACACTAATTTCATTGACATAAATGTATCATCAAAAAACAAAGAAAAGTTTCAAAAAAATATTAATTTTACGAAATTTAAATTATATTTAATTGATAGATTAAAATTTTGACGTTGAATCATTTTAAAAATTGAGAAAAAAAAACTTGAAAGATGAAGAGAAGTACAAGTTTAAAATTCTTTTATTTATTTTTCACGACATAATTTTTCTTTTCCTAGAAATTTTGAACAAATGAATTCACGATTTCAATGTTAATGATTTTGAAGTGATGACTTCAATTTTAAATAATAATGAATTTTTCCTTGTTTTTTTTTGAATAACTTGATTAAATTAAAAATAAATTAAGAGAAAAATAAATTTAAATGATTTTTGAATGAAAATGCAATGTCGCGCATTTTGTCGCGACTTGCTAAGATTTTATCGTGCAGAATCTTTTTCAATCATATCTCTTAGGCATCTATGCAAATAAAAAACGTAAAAAAAAACAAATATTTCCACTTTCTCTTACTTTTGCTGTTGGCTTGTTAACTTTAAAAGTGTGATTTGGAAGGTAAATAAACAAGAGATAAATAGGGGGATATTTTCAAAGTGTCTTTTCTATAAATACATAGATTAGGTAGGTAAATGCTCGACTCTTGAAAGAGTTCTATCGACTATTTGAAAGTTTTTTTGTGCTGAATGCACATTGATGACTAAAACGTAAGAAATCTAATCTACAAGACATCAGGGTTCTCGACCTAATATTAAAACGGATTTTATTTTAACAAACTTTAAACTGAGAAGTCATTTAATTGCTGCTGCAGTGAAAAAATGAATTTCGCCGTTGATTTTATGATGTCATCCAAATAACTTTTTGAAACAAAAGATTTTTATATCATGCATATGCAGAAACGAAATTCGTTCTCTTAGAGCACTTAGTGTCTAAACAATGGAATGATTTTATTAAGTTACATTTACATCTTACGAGAGTGTGATAGGCTATATCTTTAAAATGAATTAAAGCTTCGGTCTACTCCATGTAAAAGATATTCGCACAGTGGTATTTACAAATTTTGAGCGTTTTCGACGAAAGCAAAAAACTTTTTTATCATTAAGCGGCTATTACACTTAATAGAAAGTGTTTGAAGCACTATCTTGTTGAAAAATATCTTAGAAAGGTCATCGAACAGAAATCTCGAATTACTCCACTGCTTTCCAGATTTGAAGCCTTCGGAACTTTTTCTTAGTGGTTTTTAACGATAAAATTTTCTCTAGCATTTCTTACGCCATGTAAGAGCTTAATCATGAGAAATCTTTGAAAATATCAAAAAATTTCTCCTGGATTTCAGCAATCTGAGACAAATAATACTTGAAAATATGCAAAAACACTTTCTAAATTCAAAGTGTATCTTCATTTTGGCCACATTAGTTGAGTGAAAAACTTAAAATCTTTTAAATGAGTAAAAAATAGTCATGAAAACTAAAATATTTGGTCAGTGAAGTGCTAAATGCGCTCATTTTTGCAACCATAATTATGGTCAAACATATCAGCAACCGTCTGAACGATCGACAAACAACGTAGGAGACAATAGTTGTAAGTGTTCAGTTATATGATAAATGGGAATGCACCTGAACTTAAAAATAGAATTTACAAAGGAAGGTGAAATGATGCTGCAAAAAGTGAAAGTTTTTTGCAACACGAGAAAGATTGTTCACACCAAAGCGCGCTATGAAGGTGTTTTTGTAAAAAAGCCAGACTTTCGTCAAAATGTAAAACGTAAATTTAAAAAACTGAAACATGTTTTTTAGTTTTTCACATAACTAATGTGGCCGAAATGAAGATACACTTTAAATTTACAAATGGGGAATAATGCCGCAAAAAGTGTTTTTTGCAACACGTGAAAGATTGCAAAGCGCACGTTGCATGTATTTTTGAAGAAAGTGAAGGACTTTCATCAAAATGTGAAATGTGAATTTTAAAGACTGTAATTACTTTTTGTTGAATGAAGAATGATTACTTCAATTTTAATTTAATTCTAATATATGCTGAAAGCCGATTAATGTTTAAGCGAAAAAATATTCAAAAAGTAATTTTGTAAAATTTTTAATGATTTTTAAAAACGCAGGCAAAGAGAGACAAAGAAACAAACATTAAAATTATCGATTGCGCAAATGTTATTGAAAGAACTTAATTTTCAATTTGAATTTTCAATCGATTAACAGCAATTTTATTCCGACTTAAACTCCAACAAGCAGCAAGAAAGAACCTAATCGTGAATAAGATTAAGAATTCATCTTCTCTCGTTTAAAGCTAGAGATTTGTTCTTTCGCAAGTAAAAATTTTTTCTTTCATTAAAATGTTGTCAATGCTTGAAAATAAATAATTTAAACACAAATTTTTTATTGATCCCACAGCAATTTTTTCAAAATTACAAAAATATCTTATTAGCGCAGCTAAAAAGAGCGACTCTTTGTTTTCAATACATTAATTTATGGCTGAAGAAACATAAATTAATTTCAACTTAATTTTCAAGCTAATCAAAAAATGTTTCTCAACGGAGAACGGCTGCCTGGTAAATGTCAAAATGTGATCATTGATCAATCTTTTTGAGACAAAATATTATGAGCTCTGTGCAACGTAAATCACGTGACTCTCCCTGAAAATTGAGAATCAATTTAAGTGCTTTAGAGTAATTAGTTTAATTTTAAAAGTTAGTTTAACTTATATGTAGACACATCTATAGACATGTTAATTCGGAAGTTACTACACTTATACATATGCACCATTCAAAACGAAAAGCTTATTAATTTTGCATAAATAAAAACTTTTACAATGTTAAAGAAATAAGAAAACATTTATGCATAAATGCAGGACATAACAGGAAAAATGCTATTGCCGTAAATTAAAAATTTTTTATTCGATTCTGAACTTCTTGAATTATTATACTCAAAATTATTTTTTAGTTTTAATCGCTTATTGTGTTTCAAAAATCAATTTTCATTGAATTTTTTACGACGAATATCATCGAACTGAAGATCTAGGCAAGGTTAGCTTTTATTTTGTCACTGCCACAACAGTACCAGCAACAGTTATCTTACCTGCTTACGCTCTGCTGATCACAGGCAGATTCGGGTACAGCCGATTAAAAAAGTATGCAAATACTGTTATCTTGAAAGCTCACTTACGCAAGTTGTATATAACTTTCGCAACATAAGTATTGCGTGAACTCCGAATACTTTTCGCAATTTTTGTTGAGCTAACTAAAGCATATCGATGAAATGCGCGTGATGACCAATATGTGGCTACTAGAAAACTATAATTACGATCAAATAAAACTTTTCACTTGTTTGGTCAAAAATGATTTGGTTTAATATTTAATATAACCTCATTTAGCTCCATATTGAATTGAACTAATGAGATGTAAATTAAATTTACTAAATTTGTTTGTAAAATATGAGTGCAATGAATTAATGAATTGAGAAATGAAAAAAAAAATTCAAAGATCATAATTTAGATGTTTTTCAGAGAGTCACCTATCGGTAATGACGCACATTTCATTTACATGCTTAATATTCGTAGTAAGTAATGCATCGATGTTTGTTGGATTGTCTCCAATCATTTTTATTCTGTATGAATTTCATCAAATCAACCATGAGGTGAGCAGTATTATCACTCAATTGTCAAAAAAACGTTTTATAATTTGCGAATGAAAGAGATCTCACTTGTTCAACATAGTTGATCGAAATTATGATTAATTATCTATTTCTTTAAATAATAAAATTAAATTTCACACTATTTTCGCCAATATTGATAAGTGTTCAAATCAAATTTTTTTAACAAGTAACTGACTAACTTTTAAGTGATGAAACTGTTAATTAATTACAAATTTAATTGGCAAAGTTACAATTTATACATTTCGAAAAATTAAATTTTTGATAATGACTGGCCTTAAACATTCGATTTTAATGCGTTTTTAAAAGTTTTTGATAACAATAATTTTATTATAAATTGTTTGTTATTTATCTTCAGCATGTTTGAAAATATTCAATAAATTAAGAATTTTTTTGCATGAAACTTTTTTATTTGCGAATAAAAATACAAATTATTCTGTGAAAAAGATTTACTTAAACAATTGTTTAAATAAATTTTTTTACTATTTTATAAAGAAAAACTCATTAAAAAATCTGTCTTCAAGTGACATAGGTAGTCAATTAATTTGTAAAATAAATGTGTAATAAAAATAAAAAAATTTCTCAAGTGTATGATGTAGATTAGATATGAAAAAATCTTTTTCCGATTTTTAAATTAACTAAAATTTGTAAATACTTTAACGTGTAGAAGACCTGTTATTCATTTTCCCTTTATCAAAAGATTTTTAAGATTTTTTCTTTTTATTTAAATCGAATATAAATTGATTAATACTTATCATAAGAATTTGAGCTTATTTCAAAGCTTAAACGAAATAAAAGCGAAATGACAGAAAATGAAAATTTTAAAATGAGCCCTTAGACCAAAAGATTGTAATTCATCTTTATTTTCTCATTCCAATCATCAAAATTCAACTAATAACATACATGATGAAATGATGGAGAAGTGCAAATGCTTGTGGATTGAGTGATAAACTCTTTTATAATCTCAACAACATCATGTAAATATTCTTTTCGAGAGAAAGGTTTACTTTTTAAATGGTTCCCAAAGCTTCATAAGACGCGATTCGTTCTCAGCTAACCTTTTGAAAAACTCTTTACCACTGTTCTTTGTGTAAGTACCACCATATTCTGTCGGTATCAATTGCGGAGGAATCAATTTTTGCAATTGTGAAAAGTCAGAGCCAATAATAGCGATTCGTTCTTTAAAATCTTTGCTGAAAAACGGTTTCGCCATTCCGTAAAGAATATCGGTCAAATAATTTTCGTTAACCACGAAAATTTTGCGCCATCGAATCGGCAGAGCGTGTTCGGACATATCTGCCGCAAAGCGGATTTCGGATAAACCGAGTTTCGAAAATTGTCGAAATCCAGCGTCTTTCATATCGATTATCTCTATGGTGCCGTTGATTTGAGCTTCTTCATCCATTTTGTCCAATTCAAACGCGTAAACAGTCGAGGCAATGCACTGATTGAAACTCATTTTGCTCGGATTCCATTTGGCTGGTCGCATTATGCTAATCGTTTCGCCGGTCACATTACGTTCGGGTAAAATTTCGAAAAATCCGCTTTCAACTGCATCCTTAATAACGTCGACGCCCGTGAAAAACTTCGGATATTTTTTGAAGTTTGCCAAGTAAGTCTTGATTGCGCCACACGTTTGATCCACATTATACAATCGCGATCGCAAAAATTTTACAAGAAATTCCTCTTCTAACTGAATTTTAACGCCTTCGTGTTTTAATTTTGCCGACAATTCGCGCATATATTTTTCACGACATTTTTCTTTCTCTTTCAACATTTCGACCTCCATTTTATTGAAATGTAAAAATTTTCACGAGAAAATATTTAAAAATGAGCCGAAAAAGCAAATTTTCTCTCTTTAAAAGATACACTTTTCCCAGCTAACTTTTCCTGGTGTATGAATTAACGAAAAAATCGCTTAAGTTTTAAACATCAACTATGTTAAATAACGTTTTTTAAATTAAGTTCAGCAGCCGTCGAAGTCAAATACAGCTTGAATCAAATTGACTTTCTCAATTTCGAATGAAAACAGCGAATGAACACGCAACGATTGCAAAATTTTTTTCAACAGACATTAAAGGATTAGCAGTTGATTTCAATTTATAATCTAGGAAAAGATTAAACAACAAGATTTTTGAATAGAACATAAATAATAGAAAAAAATTTTTCATGTTATTTGTGCTTTTTCTTTTGTGCAGCAACTTAAAATCATGCTTTATAAAGCAATTTCTATTTTTAAATTCAATTTTCTAACTTTAAAAATATGTAGTCACTGGCGATTCAAAATTATATGCAAAATTTCTTAGAAATTATTGCGATGAATGTTCCTTGTTTAAATTGGATATTCTCTATCAACATTGAATTTGAAATGTTAACTCTACTCAATGACACAAATTCTTTATTTAAAGAGCTGCTTTCATTTGATAAACGAGTACAAATTAGAGGCAATTCTATGCGTTTAGTCGTGCCACAAAAGTTTGCTCGGTAAATTTACAACGTGTGCATTTTGTTATACGCTGATCACATAATTCTCAGTACATTTGCTTTTACGTATGTATCTGATTTTGAATATCACGCTTTTAAGACATGTTCTTCGTTTTGTTTTGTCCATCCCTCCTAATTTTAACTTGTTTCTGATTTAAACTCAATATTAAAGCAATTATGAGTTGATTTACAAATTTTCACGCTTAAATGGAGTTTGATGGCAAATTTAGAGGTGTCATTGAGATATTGTTAACTCTAGATTTAAATTATATTCATAATACCGTCAATTAAAAAAAAAAACGAAATAAGGTAAATACGAAAGAAATAGCTTATCATCGTGCTAAACGCAAAAAGTTGGTGAAAATGTAGAGAATAATGCCATGTGAGGCAATTTTCGCGAAACACTAAAAACCGATGAATACAAGTAGAAAATCATAATAAATTTGATGAATTTTAGTCCGAACACCAAAAAAGGAATAAAAAAGAATGAAATTTAAATAAAAAGTTACCACAACCACTTTCAGTCCAAAGGCAAGAAAAATCGTACTCATGCAGCACAAAATTATCCGATTTTACAACTTTACGAAAATAATTCTTACGATAGAATTGAATTTTACAGCTAAAAAGATTCAAACAACATCGGCAGAAATATCGATCAATATCATCGATGAAGTATTGACCAGTTATGAAAACAACAGAATAAAGCGGTTTGAAGTTTTCTCCGTGAAAAATAGCAGGTAGAAGATTTATTTCAAAAGCGTTTGGTGTGCACTTTATTTTAAAATTTTTTATTATCTTCACGGACAATGAAACCGCATTTGTTTTAAACACATATTAAAAAAAAGATCCATGGAATTGACTGAAATCATTTATTTTTACTGTTGAATTTTACTTATCGATCAAAAGGCTTTCGAAAACGATTAGCCCGAGCGCGGCGTTTACGTTGTGAGTTTCAAAAATTTTAATTAACTTTTAACATTATTTAACCTAAACATTGTTTGAGTAAAATCAATGTGATTGTTGCATATTATTTATGAGTTATTCCTTTGTTTTTTGTTATCTTTGTGATTTTCTTTTTCGCACTAGTGAAAAGGTAACGAAAAATAGTTTACAAAGATAAAATATTGAATTTAAATAGAAAATTTAATTTATGAGAATAAAGATGAGCACAGTAGATAATTTATGTCGAACGACAAGTAAACCTAGTAAATCTAGACAAAAGCAAGTGTTATAAAAATTTTTGCAATTTTGAAAGTCAAAAATTTTAAACAATCGAAAAATCTTTCGCTTTTGCCTAGATTTGAGCCCGATTGAAGTATTTTTGCTCGACGATCGATACCAGAGCCAATGTTTTTATCTTTTATTTCATTGTTTAAATTTTCTTTTTAAATTTAATATCTCAAACTTTAAGTTCAATTTTTAAATTCATTTATAAAATGCAGCTCATAAGTTTGTATAATCATAATATGAATTCTTTAGAATTTCTTGTCTGACATGATTTAGTGCAATTTTTATGATTTTGGTGATTTGGTGCGACATTGTCAAATTTTGTGATTTTTGAGGGCAAAATTTTAAAGAAAAGTAAGTCAATAAGTAAATTTATTTTATTTATTTTTTTATGAAAAAATCACACAAGACAGATTTTGATTTAGTTTGTTATTTTAAATTGAAAATTTTAAGAGCATTTCTGCTTATCATGATGATTTAAAATGGAATTTCTTTTAGAATATTTTTAATATTATCTTTTATACACATAAGATATAAAAAATTTTACTGTGGTTTGGATTTGATCAAAAGCGACTTTATTCAAGATTTGTTTAATTTTAAATTCTCAAATAAAATTTGCCACTATTCAAAATTGTCACTAGATGGCTCAGAGAAAAAAAGATGATGAAAAAACCAAAATTTTACTTTAAAAATTTTAAAACTTATAATACAAGAAGGTAAAGTACAATTAAATTGTATCATTCCAATTCTTCAGCTATAATTTGCCTGTTTAAAAGAAAGTCGGCGATTTTGAATTTAGCAACCAAGTAAATAATGTTCAAGAGACAAGCTAATACCTGTCGAAACTGAACTTGCACAAAAATTAACTTAAAAAATGTTAAAGTTAAAGAGTGGTGATAATAATTTTTATAGTTTAAAAAGAACGAAAAATTTGTCTAGTTTAAAATATATTTCTTCAAATGATGCAAAGTATGGGCAATTTCTGAATAACCCCATATTTTATTTACCCTTATTTAAAAAATTTTGTCCACTTTTTTTAAAACTTTTTTGCTTATTTTCAAATAGATTTTAAAAATTATTTCGAATCTTTTCCTATGAATTTGTGTGTATTCAAGCGCTCTTTGAATTAAACACAAAAAGAATTAACTACCCAGTCATCGAGGAGACAAGCAAAGTTTTCATTTTTTATTTGAAATTAAAAATTAATAGTTTTTGAGCTCAATGTTTTTTAACATTTAACATTTTCCCATAGGAAAATTTTTTTGAGAGCATCTCACATTTTTATCGATAATTTTTGTGTCGAAAAATACTTTTTGGCGAAAACATAAATAATGACAGACTGAAAGTGGATGCTAAGTTTGCGACCGAGCTCATCACTGCAATGAAATGATCATCACTGCACGCGCGAGACCGCAACAATACTTTGTGCAAGTTTAGTTTGGACATGTTTTAATTAGCACTCGTTTATTGTTCTTGCTCAATTACCATTCATTTTCGCTTGAAAACACAAAGAAAATAATCTGAAAATGAATTTCTTTCTCTTATATGAACAGAGCTCAGTTAAAGTTTAAACTGAAAACTTTGTTGAATTGAAATAAATTTAAAATAAGAAATGGAAGACCAAGATTATTTAAGAAGATTTACTTTAGACTTATTTGCATCGATTTATATCATTGGTGAATCAGTCGCTTTTTTACCAGAATTTAAATATTTTGCGAGTAACAAATTTTTTGAAAAATTAAAGTGAAAACACATTTATCGTAAAGTTATTTGATATTCACAGATGAATTTTTAGCTAGAGCTACAAATGTTCAAAAGCACGATAATTGTTTTGTTTGTGTTTATTTTCAACAAAATGTAAGTAACAAAATTAAATTTTCACTCGTTTGTACAGACATATCGTTTCATGTTATTTATAAAACTTAACTTTAGCAATTAATTGCGCTCAAGAGAATTCAAAACGTGACTGCTTTTAACGAGATGAAAAGGTTGCGTTTAGTTTTGTCGAATATTAATTTTTCGTGATAACAGTTTAAAATAAAATCAACAACAATAAAATGAAAAGAAAAATGAAATCCTACGTGAGATATTTTTTCATTGTGAATTTTTAGTTATCAAACGGGCGGTAAATTTTGTGTAAAATTCAAAATTTAAATTCAATTCAATTCAATTCAATTTCAATTTCAATTCAGTTAAAATTTGTTTCAAAAATTATTGATGCGTGTTGCATTTAATAATAACATATAATTACAGTTCGCTATAATCTAAATTTTGAGTTGCTTGTCTGCATAGACGAAAAGTAAATTCAATTGTTTAAAGCATTATGAATTTATTTCCTTTTTATTTGGATATTGTTTTAGGTTCTTATGAAAAAAACTTACATAAACATTTGACTTTATTTTGAACATTTTTCAATCTTTCTTTGCTTCTTGTTGGCTATTGAATTCATTTTATTCATTTATATTATCTTCAAACGTAATAATTTCTTAATTTCACATCTTTTTTATGTCAGTGATAAATTAAAGAAAATAACATTTTCTTAAAAATTAATTTTAAAGTTTTTACGATAAAACGAAATTAATTGACGCATTTTAAAATTGTTTTGTGACTTATGATAGCATCAATTACTGTTTATAATAAATGTAAGCGGTGCAACTGTTCATTAATTTCACACTTGTTTAGAAAATCTAAACATTTTGAAAAATTAAATCTCGATTTTCCCATGAAAATACAGTAAAACCTCCCTTAACGGACACCTCTCTTGAGCGGTCACCTCTATTAACGGACACTAAAATAAAATACCCTCCTAAGTTAACTCATTTAAAGATATCCTCTCTTCAACGATCACCTCTTTATAACGGTCAGATTTTTTGGGCCCTTTGGTGTCCTTTGTAGAGAGGTTTCACTGTATTTAAAAATGAATTGATAAAGGAAATTTGTTCGCTTATAAACAAACACAACTTTCTGGCAAACTTTTCGTTCTTTGTGAATGTGCAAAGAAAATTATGTACTCATGTTCAATAAAATCTCTATACAGAGTGTCTCCTATAAAACCGTACGATTTTAAACTTAATTATTTCAACAAAAAAAGTGTAAACAACATGAAATTTCACAAAAACCTTCTTCAGATATTCCCACGATTGGTGTAAACAAAAATTTTGCGCCAAAATAACACATTCGGACAAAAACCCTAATTTCGTAAAATGGTGTTGAATAAAGAACAACGTGTTTTTGTAATCAAAAAATTTTACAATTTTGAAAGCTTAGAATCAGTNCGTAAAGAGTTCAAAAATGCTTATGGTGATGAAAACATCCCTGCCAAAACATCAGTAGCAGCTTTAATTAAAAAATTTGAGGAAACCGGCGCGGTAAATAATTTGCCGCACATCCCCAAAAAGACGGTCCTAACTCCCGAAAAAGTAAGTGAAATGTAACAAAACTTTCAGAGAAGACCGGCAATGTCTTAAAGAAAATATGCAATCGAGTGCGGTGTCAGTAAAGCATCAATGAACAAATCGGCGCG
>NCKU01003994.1:0-13401 GCA_003675995.1 Dinothrombium tinctorium | reverse complement strand
TTGTTAATGTTATACGTTGTATATTCTATTTTTGCTTAGTTTAAAAGTTTTGTGATCACAAAAATTTTACCACCCTAGTAATTAATTACAATGTAATTAATTGTAATTGTAATTTGTACAACACTATTAGCTTTTCGCCTCTCTAAAATAGCTTTCAAAAGTTTAATATTTGCTCACATTTTTACAACGCACTTTTCTTTCAATAAATTCCATTTTTAATTCGATCTGATTTTCGTTGTCGTAGTTCAATAAATTTCAGTTAAAATCTAAATTTCTGAGAATTGCAGACAACAATAGCCAACATAATTGTGTTGCCATTTGCTCGAATTTATAACCTTCAACCTTCATTCAGTTCTCTAATTACAATCAATTTGTGATCATTTAAGCAATCGAAACGACGAATTTCAATCAATACTTGAATTTCGGCATTTTTAAGCGCACTTAATGCAGTTGCACTAAAGTGGATAACAGAACACAGTTGAGCACGCCGATGTTAAACTCAAAATTCGCTTTCGTATTTTTCCGATAAATTCACAAGCTTTAACAAATGAATCATTAGCTCTCTGCCGGATCAGCGAATCCGTTGCCCGAACATCACCACGAGGAGGGTGCCAATGTCGATGTTCAAAAGCCCCACCTGGGCAAGCACACACTTTAAAGCAGTGAAAGAGTGGTGAATTTCGGCTTCTTTTACAGAGAAGCTGGTAGAACTGAAGTCAGGCACCAATCACCTTTTAACGTCACGACTGGCATCGACGTCTAGCTAAATGTGTTACCTACTTGTTCGACTAATTCATAGTTTAGAGCTTTCTTGAACATTTGCTTCTCCAGCACCTCGATTCGTCGACACTTTTTGCCTTTAATTAACCTTTTCTGATCTCTCATAGTTAAAAGCCACAATCGCAATATTCCACACTTCATAGCGTCCGCAGCTTCGCAAATGCTCGAGAAGTATTCCGCACCGAAACCAGCGGAAATTTCGTCGAATCCCTGCTTGACCAGCGCTTCGAATGCATTTTGTCGCATCTCGATCTTCACCTCTGATTCCAATTCGGGACATAACTCGATAATGGTTTTAAACGAGCTTTCAGCTAACACGAATTGGCCCTTTTGCGATAACTTACGCGCTTCCTTAAACAAAGCATTCGCGAGTTCAATTTTGACTTCTCGCTCTATTCATTCGAAAAAAGTGATTCTTTAGATAGTGTGTCTTATACGGTCGAATAAAGTTTGCTGTTCACTGAAAAATCGATCGCCGATTCTTGCGTTTCATGTGCTTCTTTGGCTACGATAATTTCATCATGTTCCGTTAACGGCCACATTTACCCAATTTGGCACAATTATTTTCAGTCAATACGAGCGAAGCTTGAACGCGATACGAGAAATAGCGTTTGTTTGCAAAATAAGAAAGCGACTCGAATGATTCAAAATTTTAATTTACGTCATGAAATCTTAATGTTAGAAACTATAGAAGTTTTTAAATTACAACAAATGAGTCTTTTTTCTTTTCGATTAAAATATATTTTTAAAGAATAGTAAAAGATGCTCACTGTTCAATTGCTATTTACACTTAAATCTTTGTCGTTTATATGATTTAGTGAATCACGGCCATTAGCTTGTTTCAAAGAGTTGAATGTCTCGATTTTTGTTTCTTCTGGACTTGAGGAGCGACTAGAGCTTTCTTTCGCCTGCGTCTTCGTCGAACAATAACTAGTTTTTGTCACCGGTAATACGGATAAACCACTCACTAAAATGCAAATTCCCGAAGTGAAAAATGTTGCTTTGTAATTGCCTGTTACGTCGAAAAGCCACCCTGAAAAGCGAGGAATATTGTAATTTTGAAATTGAATCAAAGACTATTTATACCAGCTATCGGCGGCCCGATAAGAGATGCGATTCCTTGCACTAAAAGCAATAATCCATAGCCATTAGTAAATTTGTCGAGAGAAATTATGTCAACGAGTATTACTGAAACTAATGAATAATTGGCACTAATCGCAAAGCCATAAACAGAAGCCAGGAATGCCATACGCTTGTAACTATGTACCCAAGGTAGTAAACTCATCGATAGTCCCCCTAAGCAGATTAAAATGCTATATAACGTTGTCGCTTCTATCCAAGGCTTGTCACCAAAATATCCCACTATAACCTATTTGATTAAAGTAAATTAATGAATTTTTCACATCTGAAGATAATAACTTACGATTCCGAAAGTGTTTATCATTCCGATAACAGAAATGAGAAATGAAGATGTTTCCTTGTTAGCAGCGCCAGTCGAAATTGCATGGTCGGGCAGATAAACATACGGTATATCGATGCAAGCGTAAAGCAAAAAATTTGAGAAACAAAATAAAGTATATTTAAAGCTCTTAAAATTGGAGAAGTCAACAATGTCCAGGAGCACTTCTTTCACATCATGCATAAAATCGGTTATCTATAAGAGTGAAAATTTTAATTGTAAAGTTCAGTGATTATATTAAAACTAACAGGTTCTGAAGTATCTATTGTAACCATGCTATTGCGATAAATATCAGGAGCACTTAACGCCCTAAGTCTGTATCTTCGAATATTCAACATTGCGCTTCTATAAGTGAGACTACCTCGTTGCAACTTCATATTACGAAGACAATGAGATCTCGCTTCAAAAGGAAGCAGAGAATTGAGCCTACATTGTACAGTGTTAGATGATTGTTTTTTGCTTGGTGAGCGTACAAGTGCAACGTTTTCTGGCGTTTCTTCTGCTTTTTCTTGAGTTTTAACAATAGCAGTCTGGTTTTCATTCGTTAAACCCACGTTATGTGTAGGTTTCGTTTGCTCTTCTTTCGTCAAAAATGCAGAAAGTAAGTTAGGATAGCGTTGCAGTAATTGCCATAAGTATCCTCCTTTACGCGCGCTTATCTCGTTCAATACTTCGTGCGGAACAGTTGCTGTTGAATTGCGATTAGTAATGTAAGTAGGAATGTTAATCAATGAGGATGAAATATGATGCGAATCTGATACATTAGATTTCATTAAATTTGAATGATTATTTGCATTTGAACTAAAAGTATCATTGCCAATACTTTGTACTTCACTATCAGAATCACAACTAGATTCTGTTTCGTCGTCATCAATATCGAGATCTCGCATCAAGGCACCGAAGACGACAATATTTAATAAAAAACCAGACATTATTAATAAAGTTCCTCGCCAAGAGTAGTGAATAAGTAGATAGCGTGTGAGATAGGGGAAGACACCAGTGCCTATTCCTGTTCCGCATACTGATAGACCGGTTGCTAGAGATCTTCGCTTTTCGAAATAATATGCTACAATCACGATTCCGGTAACATATGAAAGAGAAAGTCCAATTCCAGAAACGGTAGATGCGATAAATAGGTGCTCTAATTGTTGCGCAAAAAAGCCAATTACGAAGCCCATAGAAGAAATAAGACCGCTAATTATGGTTACTTTACGACATCCGTAATGATCAGTCAAAGCACTCGCCAGCGGGCCGAGTAGCAGAGGAATGCTTAAAAATAGAGATCCAACCCATGCAGTCTTGCTTCTTCCAGCTTTGAAATATTCAGTCAAATCGATAAAAAGTATTCCGAAACTAGTTGAAATTCCGTCGGCAATAAGGCTAATCATAAACGAGGCGAAAACAACGACCCAACCCCATCCGCCATCAGGAGGTACAAATTTTGCATTCTCAGTTATCACAGGTTTATTGCTAAATTTCGTCGTTGAAGTCTCGGATTCAATAGAAATATTTCGATTCAGGTCTTTTGGAGGTGAATGCTCAAATGAGATTCGAGCTGACATTTTGACAGACAATAATAATACAAGCGAAAGGCCTCGACGATCATATCTCTTTCGCAACAAACGTAAATTGTTTTCGATAATGTTTCGTGAAAAGTTTCATATTTCAAAGTCAAAGTTAAGCGTAGGAAAAAGTGAAAATCGCTATTTCGCGTGTTGTGCGACGAATCGCTTCTTCCTAGTCGCGAATAATGCGTTTTCTTGTCGCAAAAACTTGACCTACAAATGAAAGCGAAAAATCGAAACTCGCTTTCTGCTCGAAATAAAATCTGGTTAAGCGTAGAGAGCGCACTTTACGAACGGCCCCTAGTTAGAAACGAAAACAGAGGAAAGAAGTGAAGAGAAATGAGAGTTTAAATCGTTCCATTTGCAAATCGGTTTCAATCGTTCGCATTTAGCGCTCGAACAAAGCAATGATCACCGAAATCATTCGTCGTCCCGTAAACGAACAATATTCTCCGAAATCGAGTCCGCGCGGTTCGCGTTCGCCCGTCGTTCCGCGGCAAGACTCGACGGGTACATTGAAAACGACCATTTCATTGGGCAGGACGCCGACAATTGTTCACAGCGGTCCTTTCTATCTCATGAAAGAGCCTCCCGGTAAGCGACCGGCCGTTCGCGGCCTTTTCACTCACTGAAACTCGTGCGATTGCAGACGAAAGCGAATTGACAGGAGCTGCGAACCTGATGTCCCACTATAATCTCGAGCATTCTTATAATAAATTCTGCTGCGGCCGAAAGATGAAAGATCAATTAAGCGCTTTTCTGCCGAACCTTCCCGGCAACATCGATACGCCCGGAACTCAAGATAACAGGTATCAGTTCATCGCTCTTTCACTTTTCAATGACTCTCGATCGCAGCTCTTTACGTTCGTTAATCGACAAACCTCCGATTTGTGGTAAAGACCTGTTAAATTTGTCGCCCGCACAATTATCTGGTTTTAGGCTTCATCCTGGTCCTGTAAGTCATCAATTGATTTTCACCGATTTTTAACAATGACCATGTTTTTCACTCACCAGCTTCCAGAACAGTATCGACTCATGAATCAACCATTGATGAAAAAGAAGCACAAGCAAAAGAAGAATAAACACAAACCTGGTGATACACCGTCGCACGAGTCTCAAATGGAAAGCGTCGATACGTCGATGATGGCAGCTCACGAAAAGAAGCACAAAAAGCAGCGAAAGCACGACGAGGACAAAGAGCGCAAAAAGAAGAAAAAAGACAAGAAGAAGAAAAAGCAAAAACACAGTCCCGATCCGAGTTGCAATGTTCCGGGCGCCTCGACGTCCGCTTTGCTCACTCACGGAACTCCGCTTTGAATGCAGAACGCTTACTTCATCTGAAAAGACTTTATAATTTATTTGTCAGAAAATGGCGTTTTTTTATAAATATTTCCAAGTGTTGTCTGATGATCAGGAAACAAGATTTTTGATTGCATAAGAATCGAAATCTAATTCTTGTCTGAGTATATTGCTCATTACAAATTCCGTATTGACCACAGCTGTGTATAAGAAATTTTTATTTTTAAATCATATTATTCGAAACCATTAACTTACATATTCCTCGCTCGAAAAACCTCTCGCAAAGATGAGAGTCGCTTTGACTGGAAATGACCACAAATTTTTTTCCATTCTGCAGAAAAGAAGCAATCAGTGAAATATGGCGATAATACACGAAGAATTGATTACGTTTCGCATACGCGTTAAATGACCAGAATTTGGAGGTTTGTCGGTAGCTATTCCTCCCGCGCTCGTTATTATTTGCATCAACACCTTCGGCGAAGGAATGCAAGATTTTGTCACGTATGCAATCAAATCCCTGAATAGCAACGTTCCCCTCGCTTTTCGGAGTTCAATCGAATCGCGAAGATTAAATTTGAAATGATCTTCATTCTTCATGTCATTCAACCAATAGAGCGACTCATTTACAAACTGATTTTGTTTACTGCACTCTTCCAGCCAGCGATGAGAAAGTATGTATTCGGTGTGATTAAAGGCACAAAGGAACTTAACTGTGCGCTTAATTTCGCTCACAACCAAATGAGTGCACTCTAAAGGATTGTAAGTGACACGGCCTCCCAATTTCAAGATAATTTGTTTAAAGTTTTCAACAGTCGATTGACTAAAACCGGTGAACATTATTTTGATCCGGGCGTTTTCGGGATTTGTTGTTCCTAAATACGGTGCGGGCGTTAAAGGTGGCGGTGGTGGCAAACGACTTAATGGCATTCCATTTGTTGTCACTTCTTCTTCGGGCGTTAATTTAATTCTCTTCGCTGACGGTTGCAAAGCGTTGCTATCTTTGGGGCCATTTTTAACATTTTCGGAGTTAGTTTCTTTGATCGATCGCATTTCGCTCGCTTTCGAAGCGAACGTAAATTCTTCAACCGCTTGATTGATGGTAGTTGGTTTGAATTCGTCCGCTTTGTATGAAGCCAGTCGCTTGGGAAGATCATCAGGCAACTTAATAGGAACCTTCCACGGGGACATTAAATATCGAACCAATGATAAATCAAACTCAAAATGGTCTTTGAGATCAAATATTTTGTATTTTTGCGAAGCGATTGCATTTAAAAAGTCATCAGTTGGATTTCCTAAGAGAACATCGCTTAACCAATGAAGATTTACAATATTCAATCCCCATTCTACAGCTCGGCGAAATTTTTTGCCCTCTAATTTCTTGCAAATAAGCACCGTGTTCTTGTTGCACATGTAACTGGTGTATCTTGCGCCGACTAATTTGCAAAGCTCCTTAATTTGAGACCTTTCTTCATCCGTGAAATTCGTCGTTGTGATTATCTATTCACAACGTGCTTCTAATTAACTTTTTATTGCAAGAAAAGAAAAAATCATCTTACGTGAGATTGACACGGCTTCGCGTCTTTATTGAAACCTTTTGGCAAATGCCAACTTTTCCATGGAGGTTTTAGTTTTTTTGCCTCGAGTACATCGTTAAGCCAGAAAATAGTGACCACACGTTTGCCTTCTTTTAACGCCTGAAAAATATGTTTAAATAAATTTAAAATTGTTTCAAGTTTCAAATAAAAATAAAATTTACCTGTTCAACGGTACAATGTTTTTGTGTTTCACAAATTACGTGTGTAACTTTACTCGAATACGAATCTTCAAACTCTCCTCCGTGTTTGACGATCACTTTTTTACAAGAATCGCGCATTTCATCGTCGATGTGAAACAATGGCGAGTCGTATTCAATAAGACAGAAAGTGCAGCCTACCAAGCAAAGCTCAGGCAGTATCATTGCTTTTGATTCATGACTGTAAAACTTTTCTTGTTCACTCGCTATTCGTGAGTGGAGAAATTCACCATTCGACAAAATCTGTAAACAATTTCGCGTGTTAAGTGTTGCGTGAAGCTGGATTATCACATGCAACTCATGCAGACACAGACAATAACCTGCTTACCACACCCGAAGATCCGACACAATTCAGCTTATTATGAACTAAAGAAAAAGAAGCAACATCGGAAGCAACAGTAGAGACTGCGGCAGAAGAACCATCACCGGAATGAGAAATAGCCTGAGACCCATTTAAAGTGGTATTGGTATTGGTGGAATTTGTATCAACCGATAGCTTATTGACCCCTCCACCGAGAGTATTATTTTGTAAACGCGTGTTAAGCAAATTAGCGAGAGCTGTTTTTGTCTTAGGAGTGACTATCGCAGAAGAAGTGGAAGTCGTGGAGGAAGAGCAAGTAGAAGTGCTTACAGTAGTGGCTTGTGACTGCGTTGTGCTTTGAATGCTAGTTGCCGCAGTTGTGGTAGAGGTTTGTAAGGAGCGAGTTGTAGATGGTGTTGATGATGGAAGTCTAACCTGATCACTTCCTGATGGTAACTGAAAACGTTGAGTAGTCTGGAGCAAACGAACAGGTTGCTGTGCAGCCATTTGCTTCTTTTGCTGTTCTTGTTGCCATTGAAGCATCTGCTGAGCTGTCGTTGCAGTGCCAGGTGAAATGACCATTTGCGGAGGTCGAACCAACTGAGGCTGATTCGAAACCGATTGGTTATCTTGAGTTGGCCATAAAGGTCGAGTTTGTTGAGGAATTTGCTGTCTTAATGCAGGAGAATTACCATCGGAAGTCTGTTGAAATGGGTACTGCGGAGGCGGTTTCATGTACACTCTCTGACCAGCAACAACTTGATTTGCGAGTTGACTTCTAAACTGGCCTCTCTGTGTTTGTTGGTAATTTGGTTGCACTCGCAGTTGAGGTACCCTAGGAACTTGAGGATGACCTAAAGTATTGGATGGCTGTTGGGAGTAAATTCATTACTTAATGATAAATAAAATAAAATACATTAATCTTTGTACCTGATGCATGCCTTGTATTTGTGGTCGTTGTACAGCTTGTTGCATAATTTGGTTTTGATGGAATACAATACCAGAAGAAGTCCTAATTCCAGTCTGGCCTTGTGCTAATATTTGTTGATGATGAAGTGGTCTCTGTAACTGAATCAACTGCTGACCCTGCTGTATCATTTTTACAGGTTGCTGGGGTTGTTGTATCAATTGCTGCTGTTGATGAACAGGTAGAATCATTTGTCCTTGTTGTTGTTGCTGTTGCTGCTGTTGCATATGCTGAAGTTGAACAGGCGGCTGAATCCTCTGTTGTAATATAATGTTTGCCGGTTTTGGAATTTGCGCGTCATTTGTCTGCGAATCACTCGTTTGCTGATTTTCTTGCGATTCTGCTCCTTGTTGTTGTTGTTGTTGCTGCTGCTGCAGCTGTTGTTGTTGAAGTTGTTGAGTCTGTTGAACAGAAACCAATTGTTGTCTTATTTGAATGAAGTTCAGTTGTTGTTGTCTAATGTGTGGTTGTTGTTGTAAAGCCAAGTAAACGTGTCGCGGTTGTAAAGGCTGTTGTGCAGGTCGTACCTGTTCTGATGGTTGAGTGCATATGATTTGATTTGTTTGCGGTGATGTAATAGCTACTGTATGTGGTGTATTCGCTTGAGACCACTGCTGTGTTTGAGTCGTAATTGTCGACTGCTCTTCTGATGCAGTGTTTTGTGATATTTGCTGTAGCTGATGCATTGTGACAGCAGTGGGATGGCTTCCGGGAAATCTTGGTCTCACCTGTTGCACTTGAGGTCTATTTGGTTGCATTTGCACAACAGGCATCCTTTGCGAAGGAAGGAAAACGCGAATCTGTCTACCGCGTGGTCCTGTCACTTGAGGCATTGACTGCGTTATGGGTAAAGTGGTGATTATGGTTGATGGAGGTAAAGATACTGTTCGAAGTGTTACTTGAGTAGTTGGAAGGGTTACAATTGGTCCTTCACTTCCCTCGCTCAATGGTGGTTTTGAAGTTGTCAAACATTCAGTGGTGGAGAGAGCGATTTCAGTTCTGGTGTTCGGCAATATAAGCAGTCTTGGATGGTAGAGTTCTTCATCACATCGAGTTTTACTCTTTACTGAGTCGATGACCCAATCAGGCGTCACAATTTTGATTTTATCACAGGTTGCAACCGCTTTCTCGTATTTTGCCCCTTCCGGTTTCGTCGAAATTAAATGGGTGCAATCAGGATCGAGAGAAACTTGAAACGAGCCCCCATAATATGTAACCATCGCCCACAAGGCATCAGCATCTTGCGATGAAACATTCGACACACAAACAACAATATTTGAGAAAAGTTGTGTTTTGAGAGGTGAAAAAGCTTCCGTTCTATGAGCGAAAGTATTTGTTAAGGAATACGTTTTTGAAAATATTAATAATAAACGAATCATTTGGTTATGTAAATGAAAAGGATACGGTAACAGTGTGCTCGACTTGACACACAGCCAAACCCATCGACTCTATGAAATGATCCAATAAAGTTTAGTCTAATAAAGTTGTGAGTAATGAAAGTGATGCTTACGGAAACGACTGTTTTCTCAAATATTTCCAATGCTTCGCTGACATCCTGATGGTCGGGATTGTCGGCGATCAAATGAGTGACCACATCGGTCAAATAGTTCACATGCTTGCCGCCACCTTCGACGAGTACTTTCTTTACCTGTTTTGCAGATCGCGGATAGAGCAAAAAGTGAAAGGAAAAGAAAAGAGAAACAAATGCCTACCTCTTCACTTCTGTCAACATCTTCGCAGAGACAGAATTGAACGCCGACGAACAGATCATTTCGCACTTGTTTCTGAAAGGAAGCGGAAAATGCAAACGCGATCGAAACGCGAACGGACAAACCTCAGCGGAAGTGTGCTCTTCACTTCTTGCATCCATCGTTTAGTGAAGAAAAGTGAGAACGAAACTCGAAACGAAAGGCAGCGATAAAAACGCGACGTTTTCACTCATTTTTCGAATCTTTCTTTTCGCCGATTTCGAGTCCGCCAATCGTTTGGGGGGCGATTCGCTAATCACAACGTGCGTCGTCGCGAGAAATTGAGGAAGTTTGAATTGAAATCGCTCATCGCTGATCGATGATTTAATTGTAAAAATACTTTTTTGCGACAAGAAATAAAAAAGTATCATCGAAATTACCTGAGCTCAAAGCAATGAGCGAATTTTCTCTTTTATTCATAGGAATTTTTGCGCTTTGTTGGCTTATTCATTCGCTTTCATTCACTCGCGTAAAAAGCGTAGTAAAGTTTTGAATAAAGTTTTGAATGAAGGAACGCATTTTTCGCATTTTGCCAGAAAATGTTTTTTACTCTTTGTTTTCGATTTTAGTTCGCTTTTTGAAAAAAAGTCGTTTTTGTCAAGCAAAATACACAGAAAATAGTATTTTTGAAGTTAAAATTAGTGAAGTGTAACGTGTTCGTTATTTTAAAACATTGTGAGTAATTTGTTTAAATGCAAAGGCGAGTTTTATTGCGAAGTGAGACAAAGTTTTTCAAATGTAGAGAGTGTGTCGCCTTTTACAAAAGTGTTGCTCGTTTACGTACACGTAGTACAATTTTCAAATGTCTGCTTCGAATAAAAACATTTGCGACAACTACTCATTGCGAAGAGTATTGTGTGAATGAATGCTGTCGTTTTCGCTTATTTGAAACCGAATGTTATTGAATATCTCGTCGTCGGAGAGGAAAAAAAAATTCACAATATAAATGAGAAATAATTTTACTCTCGTTTCAAAGTTGTCTTAATTGTGGCGATCGATTGAAACGCTTGTGAATCGAGCGAACACGGAGACGAGCGAATAGCTTTTCATCGAAGTCAGCTTTTCAGTTATTTATTAAACAAGGTAAGCAAATTTTTTTGTTTTAATTTTGCTTTTTAATTGAATTGTACGCGATTAAATGACAATTCATAGTTGGTAAGCTAGCGAAAACTGACGTTTTTGACATTTTTGAAGGTAGATAAAAGTAAATTTTGCTTCGTTCGTCTCTTGTGCTTCAAAATTTGCATTCTCTGTGCTCAGAAGAATCGATCTTTGTAAACAGCGAGCGAATTAGCTCAGTTTACTTCAGTCGAGTGCTTGCTTTGATCACATACTTAAAATCTTTTGTTTTTTCGCCTTTCGTAATTAGAAAAAAAGCAGAAAATGTTCTAAACGAAAGTTTGTTTTTGTTTCGCGTGCAAAAAAGTGGTGCGAATCGAGCCGAACAACGGTCGCGGTTTTTTTCTTCAAAGCTGCGTTTGATTTTTGAAACATAGGCAAAGGAGAAAAAAAGTTTTTTAATTTATGATTCGATTTTATGCAATTGCGAGGAGGGTGTGATTTTGCAGCGCGAACGCCACTCCTCTAAAACTTGTACAATACTTTGATATAACATTGTGTGTGTGTGTGTTGGCGGAAAGGACAGAAACGATGCTCTTTACTCAAAGAAAATGAATGCTTGACTGAATTTGCCAACGTTTGTGTTCGCTTCAAAAAGGTCAATAGTCGCGCTGCAGTCAGTAGTCGCCTTTTTGGCAAAAATTTTTACTGTTTTTCAAGAAGAAAAGAGCGAAAAAAAGCGCAGCTGACTAAGAGCAAGAAGACTACCAACTTTCAATTCTCGGCGTTTCATCACACATCGGATGTCGAAACGATTGTTGAAATTCGATTGTATACGCTTTTGCTAAAAAGAATCGCTTTTCTTTAATTACTTTTCTGTAAACGTATAATTACTGCGCGCTTGTGTGTTCGCATTCGCAATAGTCAGCTCGAAATCGTCACCGCTTTCCAGTAGCGACACCATGCGTTCAGCTTTCGTCTGAGTGAGTATTTTGCTAAACATCGCGCGGATTAATTTTTGCTTATTCGTTTGTTTTTAATAAACAGCAGATGCGACTAGCTATTCGCTTTTTAAATATTTAGCGAGTCGAAGCTGGAGACGGCGCGAACTATTTACCCTGACCAAGTTTCGATCTGAGCGCGAATTTTCTTCTTCTTCTTTTAGCTCTTATGGAAAAATTTTTAAATTCGCGTTTTGTTTCCTGTTTCGCGATCAAATATTTTTTTCACAACTCTACCCATTCAAATATCATAAAAGGCGATATTTGTTCCGTTTAATGTGTACGACACATTGTTTTATTCGTAATTTTTCTCGTTCACGCTCGTTTCAATAGCGTTGAAAAGGTAAATAAAGTTTAATTTATAATTTATTGCTGTTGTTGGTATTATCTTAGCAACAAAAGCAATTTTTCATGGAATTAAACTTGGAAAAATAATAATTTCTTCAACAAAAAAGTGCGAAAAGGGTTTTTTCGTTTACGCAATGTTTTGAATTTAAATTGTAAATTTAAAAATTTTTTCCGATTTTTTTTCAAACGCAAAATTAGATTTTCGAAATGAATGCAGCGAAATGCATTGAGAAGGGAAAAGCAAAAATATTTCATATTTCGCTTTGAATGATAAAGAAAATGTATTTTACGTTGAAAATGAAAAAAGAATATGAAATACAAAATTGGTTCTCTTGTTTTTTGCATCAAAGCTTTCACTTCCCTATTATTCTGATTGCGCTCAAGTTCCGCGTACATCGTTTGCGTTAAGAGCAAAAAAGTGAAAATTTTCGGAAACTGAACGCTGCGCGTTATGCATCGATCTGAAAAAAAGCGAATCGCGCTATGCGTGGAACTCAAGTTCTGTGGAATTCTTTATCGAGCTTGAAACAAGAAATGGTTGTTTAATCTTTTTTCGCGCGCGAAACGTATAATTTCAGTGTCAAATTTTATGCTTCGATATTTCTTTTATGCATTTAATAATTTTTTACTTTTTTTTGAAAGCAGAGATTCAATTTTTTTTTCTCGATTCAAAAAGAAAGAATGGCAAAAGCCAAGTATCGCAATTAAACGTCACGTTGAACCGATGTAGAAAATATTTGTTGGATTCTTTTTTTAAGATTTCATTTTATAAAAGATTATCTTTGTTACAATACAAAAATCGTGCATAAAATGCATTTCGTTGTAGGTCCTACAGCGCTTAATGCATTGTGCTTGTGTCCTACTTCAGTCTAATTTTAATTCACGTGCATTGCGTTTTGTTTCCTGAACTCAAATTATGAGCTTTAAATTAAAAAATTAAAACGAAATTAACTTTTTATCATAGTGAAGTTTTATAAAATGAATTGAATGCGTTTCTTGCTTATTATTCGGACACACACGTAAGCTTAATTTAGTCATTTCAACTCTATTAAGTACGCTACGAAACTAATGTGCGCGTTGTT